>CM075725.1:141215497-141325497 GCA_037974335.1 Prionace glauca | reverse complement strand
CATAACTCAGCCTTCTTGAAATTAAGGCCAGTATTTCATTAGCCATCCTGATTAGATGCTAAGCCTGTGTACTACCTTGTTGTGTTTCATGCATAAGGCCTACCAAATTTCTTGTTGTTTCCACTTTATGCATTTTTTTCATTTTAATTAATACAGGGTTATTTTGTTTCCTTTTGAAAAATCGACACTTTGCACTCGATCAAATTTCACTGCAATTGCCACTGCTTTGCCCACTTCATTAAATGACTTTTTTTTTGTTTTGTGTACTGTGTATATCCCATTTTCCAGTTGCCTGCCAATTTGTTTTCTGTCGCTGCAAATTTGGAAACAGTACAGTTGTATCCTTCCTCCAAGTCATTAATATATATCACAAACAGCTATCCGAGAGGAATCTCGTTTGTCACCAATTGAAAAAAAAACCTTATGTCTCCACCCACTGCTCTCGGCCCAATTGGTCAGTTCTTTATCGATGCCAATATAAAAATGCTAACATCATGGGTTCTTATGACTCCAACTTTTTGCGAGACACCTTTTCTAACGTCATCTGGAAATCCAAATGCAGCACATGTCCAGGTTCCCGTTGAAGACTCTGGTTAATACTTCTTCGTTAATGACTAATCAATTTGGCTGACGGGATTTCCCTTCTACGAAGCCAAGCTCATTCTGACTGATTAATTTGTGATTTTCCAAATTTTACCTCTATAATAATTAATTACAACATTTTTTCAAATAGCGTATGTTAGCTAATCGGCTAATAGTCGTACGCTTTTTGCCCTACTCCATTTTTCATTGGGATGTCACATTGGCAGTTTTCCAAACCTCTGGTACTTTTTTAGTTCCAGGATTTCGGGGAAATTAAAACCAATGTATCCATTATCTCCGTCTCCATTTATTTAGGATCTAGGATGGAAGCCATCAGGGCGAATAAACAAATGTGCATTTAGTCCCATTAGTTTGTATGCTATGGACACAGTAGAGAGAAGACTGAAAAAGAAATCTGTTATTATAGAATCAGTAGGAGAGAACGTATTGTATATATTATGAAGCATTGATAACTGGACACTTTGAAAATAATGATATGATTTGACAGAGTCAACATGACGATGGAAAGGAAACCATTTTTGACAAACATATTGGGGTTTCTGAGCACATTATTTGAGAATATATGAAATTAAAATAGTGGACGTGGAAGATTTTACATTCTTTGAATGAGGTCCTGGAATGGATTGTAACAAGAGACTTTAGTACATGGGATTGGAGAATATATGCTCCAATTAATTGTGAATTGGTTAACAAACGAAAAACAGAGATCAGGAATAAAGGTTTTATTCTCGTACTGTAGTCTCTTCATACTGAGCTATAGCAAAAATCAGCGTTTCAACCACAGCTGATGATAATCTACATGGGTGACTTGAATGTGTCAATCAGATCTGCTGACGGAAGAGAGCTAGGCAGGACTGTCAAATGTGCCAAGATGTTTGTGGAAAATCAGAGCAATTTGAACAGGTGAAGTGAGTGGAAGGGAACTTGGCTGAGTTTGTACTGTGTTAACACTTCGTAGAAAATAATCAGAAACCGTGCCTGAATACTGAGAGGTTGGAAAGGGTTATTTCTTTCACTGACATTAGTGAACAAACAGATTTGGGCGCCATGGTACATGATCCACTAAAAGTGAAATTTGCAGTTGCAGCAAACAATTAAACGTTTATTAAGTTGGTATTTCTTGTAAGAGGAGTACAATTGATTGAAGTTTATGTGAGGCCGCAAGCGTCGATTTTTAAAAAAGCTTTTGTATCCTGATCGAAAGATGGCTGCACTTGATATTGAGTGAATGCCATCGGGATACACCAGCTTGATTGGTCGAAATGCCGATTAGGAACTTTTGAGGAAACTGCGACATTGTTACTTGCTGCATCTGCGATTGAGGTTTACATCTCCTTGCAACTTTTGGCCTCGATGGGATAAATTTTGGTCGGATCTTTCATCCGACAGTTAAGCAGATGAACCAGGACATCCCTCCATCTAGACAGAGGGCATTCGGCCAATCGAGTCTGCAGTAAACCTCTGACGGGATTTTACAAAGCCCCCACTTCCATCCCCGTCCATCCCCCTGGCCCATCCCCATATCGGCACGGAATGAAGGAAGGAGGTAAATAAAAGATAAAGAGAAGTTTGGACATTCAGAAGGTGGTGAATATTTTGAATTCTGTGCAAAGTGATTATGGAAGTTCAATCACTGCACATTTTCAATTTAGAAACAGAAATGATGATGTGTATAATGACTTAAATGTCATTGAATACCGACAGTGCAGAAGGAGGCCATTCTCTACATCGAGTCTACACCGACCACAATCTCACCCAGGCATATCTCCATAACCACAAGCATTTAGCCTATCTTGTCCCCTGGCACTAAGGGACAATTTAGCATGGCCAGTGCAACTAACCCCCACATCTGAGGACTGTGGGAGGAAAAGGGAGCACCCAGAGGAAATCCACACAGCCATAGCGTGAATGTGGAGACACCACACAGGCTGTGACCTAAGCCGGGAATCAAACCCGGATCCGTGGCACTGTGGGACTGCAGTGTTAACCATTCTGTCACCATGCCATCGCAAGAGTTGATGATGAAAGTGCTGGAAGAATAAAAAGAGGTAAATGATCAACCACCATCGGTTTACATTGCGAGCTGATCTTGTGTGATCGGTTTACATTGCGAGCTGATCTTGTGTGATCGGTTTACATTGCGAGCTGATCTTGTGTGATCGGTTTACTTTGCGAGCTGATCTTGTGTGATCAAATGCACCACCCTTTTCCTTACTCTTACTAGCTTAAACATCACACACTAAGGGAAATGACCCATTACCAAGTACAGGTTACCATACTGCTATAATTTACCAAGAATCAGACTCCCCCAGGGGCCAAAACACCTGCCAGAATCTGGATTCCCACTAAAGGATGAGAAACCCTGAGATTTGACGCTGAAGCTCGGCTTTGATTATCTCTTTCAGACTTGAAACATGAACACTGCTATTCTCCCCACAGAGGCTGCCAGAACTGCCTACGCTCTGGAGAATGTTTTGATTCTTTGGCATCAAAGTTAGATCCCATTAGGATCCAGTGCAAGTCATTGGGTCAGACCAACCTCACGTCCAAACACCGTGAGGATGAGACCTTTTCCTAGCCCGCAGTCATGATCAGATCTCAGAAGGATGTATGTAATTTTCAAGTATAAATTCAAATACTGCCAGGTACTCCCAGTAATACGTTGTCTTTTTTTAATTCGTAATGTATTATTTTTGCCCGAGTCCTATATCTTTGAAGCATAACAACCTCAGTGCAATGGTCAGTTTATCTCGTTACAAAGGATGGCATGATACCAAATTTCTTAATTACTTGCTGTACCTGCACACAAATATGATTTGGCTGATGCAGAAGAACAACTAGATCACCATGCAACGCAAAAGGTTGTAGCCGACCTGCATTTAATTACTATTGCCCAGCCTTACTGCATCTCGATGAGCTCCATTTTACCCACTCCATCAACAATTCCAACGAATTGCTGAAGCTTGAAACTGCATCACAACATCATGCTGACTCTGTCTAATGATCTTGAATTTTATCTCAATGCATATCTTTAACCGCCTTAATAATCAATTATACACCTTCTCAAAGAAAGACACTCGATTAATTTCTCTGTATGGCCTCCCGGACTTCTTACATGGAGCAGTCAGCAGCCAAACCAAAAGTAAGATCGCATTCGTCAAGTTTCTCGAATTACTTGCATTACAGTCAGGCATTTTAGATCAGCTAATCCGATCGATATCCAGAATTTTGTTATTCTAAATGATTTATGTCAATTACAACACAAATGAATCATTCCAACTGGAATGGAGAGCAAGGTCACAACAACAACGACAAAGAAATATGGAGTAGAGGGAAAAGAGATTTGAGTGCCCCCCCCCCCCCAAGTGACCCACACTCTGTACAATATTACATTGACAGATAGCCCCATTAATACACAGAATAATTAGTGACTTGCACACCTTAAATACATATAATCTCAGATACTCCCAATAATACGAAGTGACATGGAATCGGTAGTGCATACTGTTTCATGACACACACTTCGCCCAATTCTATTTTGACTTTAATATACTGGCTTTGCAGTGAGGAATTCCAGTTTGGATGATCATGTGGAGTCATTGTGAAATTGCCATCCCTCCCCTGAATATCTTCCTTGGGACAGTTTGCATTGGTTGCACTCTGATAGGGTATCACACGATAGTACACAAAATGCAGCAACATGATCATCCTGAGAGCTTGCAACTTACAATTAGTTTCATTACCAATTGATAAAATTAACTCAAAGGGAGAATTCAAGTAATATACACTAAACAAAGAATATCTTTGCTCTTGTGCCTGTGTCATGGTTGTCAATTACAAACACCGTGTAACAAAATAATTCACAAAGTGAAATCAGAATGTGTCTCACAAACATATTTATAGAGCTGCAGTCTTTACCTACCAGGAACACCAATAATGGCAAGAAACACGTAGTATATTTTAGCAACCTCATGATACGTTTCCAGCATTTTCAGTATGAGGAGATCTGGCAGCTTGCGTTGCGTTATTACTCTGTATTAAAGTCTGATGTGATATATTCCAAAAGTCATTATTTATATGTTATGGGATTACCCCAGGGATATTGAAGTTGAAATATTATTCAGCTTGGTTTACTTGATTAATTGGACAAATAGATTGCGAAATTGAATTGAGAGCTAGAATATGTCTTTTGTGATCAATTTATCAATATCCAAAAAAGGGGCAATTCCTTGCATTAATTATATGAGTTAACAAATAAAATCAGAAGCTGTATTCGCAAAGCAAATAATGTCGTCCACTCAAATACCATCAGTTGTCTGGATCCACATAGACACATTGTCAGTACAATCCGTCTGAGTCGCTTGCTGCATTGGACGACTAAGAAGTTATGGAAAACTTTGTTTAAGTAACCAACGTTCCAATTAAGGTTAACAGAAACTTTATTCCCATCTTCAGTTCTTCTCTGATCTTACTTTGAGTCACAGCGTAAAGAAACATGTTTGTAAACGAACTGAGAAGTCTCATGATATCCCCTGCGCTCTAAGTCATTTTCAGAAGGTGGGCCCAATTCGGGACATTGTCGGAGTTGGAAGTATTCATATAGAATAGCATGATCACTTCTGTCAGCCACAATAAAAAAAAGCTCTCAGACATACAGAAAAGTAAAATCATAGACTGCTTCCGACTATCCATTTCTGGATCTTCATGTTTCTCAGCATTGCCTTGAGGGGCAGAGTTTCCTCCGGGCTTTATTGGACACTAAAGCACACCTGGCGGCCAGAAAATGAGGCAACACGATCAGAAAGAAAGGCAGCAGTGGGGTTGAGATACCCGATGAATGCCAGCCATCCTGGACTCTTCCATTTTCACACAACCAATAGGCATACATAATTCATAAGATACAAATGCAAAGTAATAGGGGATGTTAGTTAATAAACTTAGCATATGCAAGCTTCTTATAACCATCCTCGCAGTTTTCAATGTGGAAAATTTGATTTTAAACTGCTGGCAACAAATGGAAATAATGCGATCAAAAATGGAAGTGACTGTTAACCAGGCAGAACAGTCAAGGCTTATAAATATCATCACTTTCTGAGATATACAAGAGACAATGTGAGGCATGAAGCTGTAAGTTGCATAAAGATGAAGCTTATCACTACGCTGAAGAAGATGACCAGTAGATCCGTTGTTGCTATCGCTATTAGATAGCTGATGACACATCTAGTGAGCCCACATCTTCCTCGGCAAAGAATGATAATCATCAATTAATTGCCTTTGGAGGAAAAACATAAAGAAACTGAAGTGTCGATTTTCTTCTAAGCATTTCAAAATTTACCAGAATTTAGATTTGGTTAAATGGTGAAGGAGGTGAGAGCCTATCTGATAGTAATGGATCTCCCATCGTCCACTCCTTTCGAATTTGTTCCACTTCTGAATGAAGAATTAAAAGATGCGTTTGAATCCGAGCAGCATTGAGCAGTGACTTTATACTCCATCCCTCACTGGAACCGCAAACCAACGTTAATAAATTCAGAAAGAAAAGGACCAGAAGTAGGAAGGAAGAATTACAAGACAAAACTAAACCTTTGTTCAATTATACGGTCTGAAAACATTGCAAAAACTACGAAAATTACACAATGTTTCTTAACTGGCACAGCTCTTTGATGTTACTTGTTGAGATTTTTAGATTAAAAGATCAATCGATGTGAAATTGATGAATAACCATTTTAAGATATAAATCACTCTTTGTTTCCTTAATTTGTTCTCTCAAATGTAATTATACTGTGTTCCAGTGTGAGATCTTACTCAGCGTTAAAATTTCAAGCTCAGTTAACTGATCCCCTGCCTTAGTCTGATAAACTATCCCATGATCTTGGAAAATTAGTCACATGAAAGACCAGGGTTACGTTGTTATCTGGACTAATATGATGGGTTCTGAGTTTTCAATCATTTAATCAAACGTAGCAGTTCATTTAATCAAATGTAGCCCCACTCCTATTCAAATAGAATCATTGATATTAAAACAAATAGTGACAAATGGATGGCTGTCAGTCCTGCGAGCGATGGTAAAGGCAGTTGCATCAACCAATTTAATCGAAATTAAATATAATTTACATAGTGTTCTACACTTGTCTTAGTTCTCGTTTATCTGACAAATACATGTATTTTTCCGAATAGATCCACCTCGTTCTAATATCTATTTGATTCAGCGTTTTGTTACAAATCTGGTGATTCAAGGATGTTTAGAATACAGAGTTTAATAATCGAGGTTATTTCTTGTTGTAAACGGGATGCTTCTGATTCCGTCTAATATATTTTACTGATTTTTTTTTAGTTCGTTGCGGAAGTAACCTCGTACATCATATTCCAGGGAATTTTCCTTCCAGTCACTCTAGTGTCTACCTGCAAAGCCGAACTATTTCAGTCAGCGAATTATGAAAAAAAGTCAATTTCAATAGAATACAATGCGCTCTGAAAAAATATATTTCCATTGGAGAGAAAGGTCAACAATAGCAAATAACATGGAGAATGCATGGTTAGCAGTCCAACAGTTGCAGCATAGCATTCTTAAAACCAATTTAGATTGAATACCAAAATTATATTGACATAGCAAGAATTTCCATGGGTGCTCTAATGCGATAGAAAATAGGCTGAGTTTTGTAAAGCATCATTATCCTCTCAGTGGCTGATATTGTCACGCTATCTATGAAATTCAGTAGACGATTCCTGTCGGAAATAAAGGATACGCTTTAACTCTGGCTTTCCAATATTCTAAAGCAGCATATCTTTGTACCTCATGGAATCACGTTGTGTTGATAAAGCTTCCCCCAGGATAATTATTAGTTGCAATCATTTGAACAAACTGGTTGCAGAACTGTTGGCGACTCTAACAATCCTTTGAATTCCTCTCCAGATTATCTGGGTCCAAGATAACGCAATTTAAGATTCTCAGCTTCATCTATCTTGGCTGTTCTGTAATAGTTTTGAAAAATATGGAAGTAAACACCTTAATTTACGCTCTTCAATTGAATAATATCATTTTAGCAGTTCACATATTCTGCTATTATTCTCAAATCGAACACATTCTGTATACTTTACTACACGATTTAAACAACTCAAACTTGTGATGTTTGAAATGAAAGATCGGGTTTAGGCTACAGCGGGTTGCAGTTAGACACTTACTTCCAATACTTAAACAGCATTGCGCCAACAGAGCTTATACAAATATCTGTTGTAATCTCAGTGGTCACAGTTAACTGCTCGGGAGATACCTCAAATTGTGAACTAAGTCTAACAATGAGGAAATCACGTATTTTCAGCAATTCCAGTTATTTCTATTGGAACGGATGAGCCGATGAAACATGGGGGAGCGAAACAAACTTTAGCTGGCATCATTATTGAACACGTTTATCCAGCAGGAATGTAACATTAAGGTGAAATGGTTGAAATTATTGATACTGGCAGGGCATGAAATAACAAAAAACTGACTAGAAACGAAGCAACATAATTAGAAATGTTCCAAAAGTGGAGTGTGGATTGAGTAGTCTGTCTGCAAATGTGCAAAGTATCAACATACATGTTGGTGTCAGTTAATTTTAATAAGAATGGAAAGATGTGGTACCTTAGATTAGAACCCAGTGTTGCTGAAATATGACATTTTCAAATACTTCATATCCCTCACTGTCGTGTTTTGAGGAGAAATATTTAGGATACAAAGATAATGGGATATGTTTTCGTCAATAGGTAGATCCAGCATTCAGTTAGAAACAGAAGTTCTCCAGAATGTTTGCTGAGAAAATGTAAATGGGTATCCTTAAATAATAGGATCGCCAAATCTCTCTCTTTCTCTCTCTCTCTCTCTCTCTCTCTCTCTGTGTCCCCGACCCCCTCCAGTCCCGGCCCCTGCCCCGCCCTACACCCCCACCCCGCCTCCTCTGCAAGAAGAAAGATGTTGCAGAGTTTTGATTACACCCAGACACTTGCATGAGCCCTTTGTAACAATGAGGTGAATAATGTTTTGGTAATTGCACCATAACTTTTGGACAAGTAGCCAATACAGCCAGAGCTGGGTTTTCCTTTCAGATAATGTGGTGTTGGACTTGGGTGAACACAGTAAGAAGTTTCACATCACCAGGTTAGAGACAAACAGGTGTATGTGGAATCACAAGCTTTCAGAGCGCTGCTCTTTCATCAGGTGAGTGGAGAGATCCGTTCACAAACAGAGCATAATTGACAAAGTTTAAACTCCAAGATGATGGTCAGAATGCGAGCCTTTACAGATAATTAAGTCTTTTTAGATGCAGGTAATGCGAGTGAAGAGTGGTTAAGGTAGGGTGAATTGCCTCAAGCCAGGATGGTTAGCAGTATTTTGTAAGCCCGGGCCAAATGGTGCGGTTTACACATGAACTCAAGATCTCGGTTGAAGCTGGCGTCATGTGCGAAACCGAGTTTCTGATCACATTCTAAGTTGTTGTCTTGAAGGTTGCCTGGAAGAAAATTTACTGGAGATGCCAATTTGAGATCGTAATTTGGATTGGTGCAGACTATTCAACGTTTTCATCCACTGTGGAAAATGGGCTTTCTCAATAAATATCTCTAATACTGAAATGCTCTTCCTGGATACCATACAATTTTTATTCAACAATGAATGACAGAACAGTACGAAATGCTGCTTTACAACAAACCAATATCTTTTTTTTCTTCACAAAGTATAAAATTTAGTGTGTCCTCAACAAATAGTGCTGGATTCTGGAATGTGACAGGCTGTAAACAAAGAACAAAGAACAACCCAGCACGGGAAACAGGCCCTTCGGCCCAACGAGCCCGCGCCGCCACATCACCCTACACCTATTCTACCCTGCATATCTATGAATGGAACCCTACTCAGTCAGATTCAGGGAAGAAATAGTGTCAATTTGGTAAAAACCGATTAGCCTGAGAGCACATCTTTGGGGTGTGGGAGGAAACCGGAGCGCCCGGAGGAAACCCACGCAACCACAGGGAGAATGTGCAAACTCCCACAGACACAGGCCCAAATCCATGTGTCTGCACAGCCAGCAGTGCTAGTCACTGAGCTGTTGCGGCGCCCATCTACCGGTCCAGGATCAAGCACACACACCGACATGAAGTACTAGGCCACTCCTGGAACTTCCAAGAGCAGCCCAGGCACGACCTGCCGTGTGAATGCCCCTCGTTTGACACGACGTGGACCTCCGCCTGTGGAATAAAGTCAAAAATATTAATCTTACAGCCTGCCTTTCCGGAGTCTCCCGAGGTTATAACCCTATTTAATAGTCCCTACCATATCCCTCCATTCTCGTTTCACTCATGTGCCTATCTAACTGCATCTTAAACGAGTCCAATGTTCCTGCCTCCACCACCCTACTCGGTAGCGCGTTCCAGACCCCCACAACTCTCTGCGTGAAGAACCTTCTTCTCACCTCCAAATTATACCTCTCCCCCCTCGCCTTTAAATGATGACCTCTCGTGTTCGTATCCAGTCTAGGGAGCAGTCTCTCACTATTAACTCTATCCATTCCCTTCATTATCTTATATACTTCTATCATGTCCCCTCTCAATCTCCGCCTTTCCAAGGAGAATAGTCCCAGTTTCTTCAACCGCTCCTCGTAACCCAGTCCCCCCATGCCAGGCAACATCCTGGTAAACCTCCTCTGCACCCTTTCCAGAGACTCTACGTCCTTCCGGTAGTAAGGTGACCAGAACTGGACGCAGTACTCCAAATGCGGTCTAACCAACGTTCTGTACAACTGAAGCATTAGGCAGCAGCTTTTATACTCTATGCCCCTTCCTATCAAGGCCAACATCCCATAAGCCTTCCTAACGACCTTCTCCACTTGTGATGCAACCTTCATGGATTTGTGAACCTGCACTCCCAGGTCCCTCTGTATGTCTATACTCCTAATCGGCCTCCCTTTAATCACATAGCTCCTCTCTGCATTATTCCGTCCAAAATGCATCACCTCGCATTTGTCAGGATTAAATGCCATCTGCCACCTATTTGCCCACTGCACCAACCTATCTATATCCTGTTGTATCACCTGACAATCCAGTTCCGTACCCGCCAACCCTGCCATCTTGGTGTCATCAGCAAACTTGCTAATCACATCACCTACGCCCTCTTCCAAGTCATTTATGTAGACGACAAAGAGGAGAGGTCCCAGTACTGAGCCCTGCAGCACACCACTGGTCACTGGCCTCCAGCCCGACAAGGTCCCTTCCACAGCTACCCTCTGTCTCCTATTTCCCAGCCAGTTCTCAATCCACCTAGCTACCTTGCCTCGTATCCCATGCGCCTTAACCTTTTCTACCAGTATATCCCAGCCCCACTACCACCACCACCACCAGTCGGCGTTCACAGATCCTGGCCGGAACCACCAGAAGTTGATGCGAGTACCGCCCGGTACCCAGCTCCGATCAAAATACCACTGCCCAAACTATTGTTTAGGGCAGAGATTCAGCCCCTTCGAAGAAATATGAAGATAAATTGACACACATCAGTTGTAAATGACTGCCCCTTTATCTTTTGCCCCTCTTTGAGACTCCCATAAGTGAAAACAACTCAGCACTATGCACAGGATCTTATGGCAGGTTCCTTCTAAAAAACACTAAGTGCCCAGCGGACTGGAAAGCGGAATAATTTTGTCTGTTCTTTTAACGTATTTAGCTGAATGAATCTCTAAAACTCTGCAATGCAATGTGCCTTAGAGTGATTGGTGCGGATAAGTATGGGGTAGGGACAAATCCTACCCTAGAGGGCGGCAACATAGTGTTGAATGGGCATCTGCGCACATGCTGATCTATCAGTGGGAAGACTAGTGCATTGGCCACCCATCATCGGCCTCCCAGTCTCTGGCCTTCCCGATGTTATCCTTGAGCTACCCCTCGCCCCTTTCCCACACCGACGGCCAGTCTTCCCAAATCCTCCTTCCCTGGCCACGTGCCTACCAGATACCACCCCCCCCCCCCCACCCACCCTCCAGGCCTGATCCACTCTCCCACTCAGCCCTGCCCTAGCCCCCCCCCCCCCCCTGATGCCAGGCCCTTATCCCCTCTCTTAGGCTAGCACCAACCGACCGTCATGGTGAGCTCTGACCTCTCCTCCGAGGGCAAGAATCAATCAGCCCCCTCACTCGCTGTCATTGATCCCACTTGCTTTCAGTTGTTTCCCCCACCCTCCTCCACCACCATTAACCGCCAAAAGCCCTCGACTCCACTTGCCCCGCCCCTTGCCACTACAATGTGCCTGGAAGGAAGTGCCAAGTTGCCCATTGAGCAGTGCCCCTTGGGCAGCGCCAGGGTGCCAGAGTGGCAGCGCATCTTGGCACTGCCTATAAGGATCACCCCAACCCCTTGCTGAAACCTCCCCGGCGGTCCTCGATGGTCCCTGATCCCATCAGCCGGGTGATGACTCCTGTTCCTTGTTAATGGGCAGTAGTCATAAACCCCGCTGGTGGGAACCTCTCCCTGCAAGGGTTGGAGATGCGAGTGGGCCCAGACACTTCTGCACAAGACCCGCTAATCACATGGAAATTATATGGAATGCATCGGATAATCCCTGCCAGTAAAATCGTAACAGGTAAAAGAGTCGGGCATGAAGCCCATCTCTCGACTCTCCTGTGATCTTACCAGCGAATCCCGTCAATCCGTTAGCGGGGTGCAAAGGTAGGAGCCGGAGTTGGCGGGTACGATTTATTGAGTGTATGGATAGCAGAATGAGTGTTTTGTAGCTGGGAGAGTGAGTGAGCTTGCATGGAGGGGAAAGTGAATGTGTGTGCGTGGTAGTAGAGTGATTGGATGTTTGCAGATGGGAGAGGGAGTGAGTGTGTCTATATGGGCGGCACGGTAGCACTGTGGTTAGCACTGATGCTTCATAGCTCCAGGGACCTGGGTTTGATTACAGGCTCCAGTCACTTTCTATGTGGATATGCTTGACAGTGAAAATATTGAGCCGCAGAGTCAAGACAAGTGAAATACATGGGGTTAGAATATTGGAGAGGAGCTTGACTAATATTCAGTTATGAGAGATTGTAACATTCTATGTGGAGTGGACACGGTTTACAAACACAGTCAAGCTGCATTTTATAAACAGAGCAATGCTGTTTTCAAAACAAAGCATGTTTAATCCGGGCTATTAACAACTCGAAAAATACATAACAGTGCACCAGGATGAACGAAACGGCCTTGAGCAGTGAAAGACTGAGTCACCAGTAGAGCAGTAAGGACTAATAAAAGCAATCTCATCATTTTCCATCCAATTGCAGTGTCAGACAGCGGGCCGAGAATATGTCCGAAAGTGGGCTCGGAGAAATCTTCTAAGAACATCGCATCCGCGGAGCTGCAGATGAACTCGGATCCTGTGGCTTCTGCTGTTTGACGCCTGAAGCGTTGACTCATCTGGAATGCATCCAACTTTAATGGCAGAACGTTCTGTTCTTCCGCCGTATTTTTGTCTTGATAATATTAAGTCAGGTCACAACCTCTACCAGGTACAGGAACAGAGCATTTGATGTACGAACTTGGTTGATAGCCTCAGGACCCGTGTTGTACAAAAATAAAAATAAACACATTCAGAATGAACTTGGAGAGCCCACCAGTCATCAGCTTCGATATCTAAACAGGAACAATTATTTCACTAAATACTTAAATCGAGCCCAGAGAAGAGATTGGATGCTGAAGGAAGATGCAGAAGCCGCCATTTAGAAAATAGAGGTACAAGCAATGAGATTCAATTGTGTTTATTAAGCAGTGAGTGGTGCTGTATTTTTATACTGGCAACTCTCTCAAAGAGATTTGTTCTGCAATAGAGAGTGGACAAATCTTCGGGTAACATTATGCCTGTCATGATGTGAATTTGAGCTTTGTCACAGAACATTCAGCACACTATGAAGCAAGAGACTAAGCTTAGTTCACCATTGAATTAATCCCACAAACACACAAGGTATCTCGACAACTGTAACTAAGACCATTGAAGGTTGGAAGGCACGTAGGTTGGATACTTGAAAAGAATCATAAATGCTGAACAAAACAAACACAATCTTTTGAAATACTTAAAATCAGATAGGCATGGGTAAGGTAACATCATATTCTATGATATAGATCAAAAAACACTAACATCTAGAGTGACAAGGGAAGATAAAACGTGAGACAACTTGGAAATTCCCCTCCAAGCCACTCACCATCATGATTTGGACATATATTGGCCGTTCCTTCGTTTTCCTGCGCAAAATCCTACAATTCCCCCCTTAACAGCATTCTGGATTTACCGAGGCAACAACCACTGCAGTGGTTCAGGGAGGTAACTAACCGCCATTTCTGCAAGCATAAATAGGGATGGCTAATAAATGCTGGCTTCACCGGCAAAGACCAAAAACCTGTAAATAAATAAAATGTATACAACAATGATTAACTGGCTGTGGCTCCAGAAAATCCGAATGATTCCGCCGAATCATTATGTGCTGCAGTCCAGACCTGACAGCATGTTACAGATTAACTTATAGAGCACAACATTTTTGATAGTTAACTCTAGTGAGTCAATGAACTGAATGGACTATGGACAGGAGAATTACTATCTGGCAAAAGGCTCAAGGCTGGTTTCAGATCACATCAAGGACACGTTTAATATCCTTTAGAACTGAGTAAAATAATATTTTTGTTCTGAATGTCCTTTTTTGCCTACAAAGGCATCATAAAATTATATAATCCATATCATGCAGAAGGAACGATTGCCCCCGTAATATCTCTGATTGAGCATCTTACCCAGGCCCAATCGCTTCACTATCCCCATCACCCCAAAGATTTAGCTCGCTAATTCCCCTAATCTACACATTTTATGACACTAAGGGACAATTTATCATGGCTAATCTATCTAACCTGCATATTTTTGGGCTCTGGGAAGAAACTAGAGCACCCGGAGGAAACCCACGATAGTACAGGTGAACGTGCAAACTCCATACAACAGACTACACGCACACACATGTTCACTCTCACACTCCAGGAATACACCTAATCGCTCAGATTGCCCTCTCTATTTTGAAGCCCGACTTCAATTAAAAATTATCATATCGCTGAAGCCCGTGAGCTCATTATGATTAGAAGTCAGCAGATATTGGGGCTGCCCAGCGGCACGGAATCTTGCTTCACCTTATTTAACGGTCCAGTTCTGTTCTGCAGGGTAGGTTGAAGGAAAGCAGCGAAGGCAGGATGGGATGCTTCATTAGAACAGTGCGGGTGTCCCAGATTATCAGATACAGAGAAGTTTATAAATGCATTGACATCCGGCGGAAACCATCGCGGACACGGGGAGAACGTGCAAAGTCCAAACACAGAGCGACCGACAGCGTAGGGTTCTATGATTCTATGTAGGGTTTTATGACCACAGTCGGAATCGAATCAAGTCCCTGACACCGTGAGGCAGCAGTAATAACCACTGTGCCACACTGCCTTCCCTCTGCTGTTCACTTCGCTATTTCCCACTGACAGCTGATCCCATAGTTTAAAGCAGCCCTCTTACATTTGAGTTTCCTTTCGCGCTCGCAGCACTGAGTATATCGAAAAGCGATTCTGATCAGTCGCCCCTAATGGCTGGAATCTTCTTGTGTTTAAGTAATATATTTGAAACCACGTTCTCGGGCTCAGACCGATTTACTTTCGAATACTGTTTGTGTCTCATGCTCCACATCTCTCCCTTTCTCAGCAGTCACCAGTAGGTAGTGCTTTCTTTTTATTGCCTGCAGAATCACATTCTCAGTGTGATACATTTCACCTGAATCTGTATTGCTACTTACAGTGGATTACTGTAAGGATGCCTCGGCACATAGAAGGACTGGTGTCTAATGTACACAAGATGTTCTGTTAGCAATTATTAGTAACTGGACTGGAATTCATAAATAAATTATCCGTTTTTTATTGAAATATAAACAGACTCATAAGATCCTTATAGTGCGGAAGGAGGCTATTCGGCTCATTGAGACTGTACAATCCCACTCAGCCCCTATCCCCGTTAGCCCACAGATTTACCCTGCTGGTCTCCCTGGCAATTTATCATAGCCAATCGATCTAACCCGCATATCTTTGAACTGTGGGAGGAAAGCAGAGTACCCAAAAAGAGCCCCTGCAAACACCAGGAGAACGTGTAAACACTATGAGGCAGCTGTGCTAACCACTGTGTTAACGTGCCTCCCTAAACTAGAGTACTGTTGGCGAGTGCTAATAAACACCTTTACCTTTGTAATTCTGCCAAACAAGCGCCTCAGTCAGTGTGACTATGGTAACTTCTATTTCCTCTCAACCGGTGCAGATTCACGGCGGTCAGACTTCAGCTCACATCTGAGGAGTATTGTCAGATTGGAAAAACGTAAAATGAAGCATTCATCCCCACACTTCGCTCAGCATCTTCGGCTGCAATCCCGTCGGTCCAGGCGATTAATCAACCTCAGCCAGACTGAAAAGAAATGCAGCCATTTTTGTCATAAATGGTCGGCATTGTGGTGCAGTTGTTTGCACCGCTGTTTCACAGTGCCAGGCACTTCGGGTTCGATGCCCGGTTTGGGGCACTGTCTGTGTGGAGTTTGCACCTTCTCCTCATGTCTGTGTGCGTTTCCTTCGGGTGCTCCGGTTTCCTCCCACATTCTGAAATTGTGCTGATTAGATGCATTGATCCGAACAGGCGCCGAACCGTCGCGACGAGGGGAATGTCACAATAACTTCATTGCTGTAATGTAAGCCTTACTTGTGACTTATAAATAAACTTTTAAACCTGAAAGTAAATGTATTTCTCTTTGATTCTATATCGTTACGTGTCCACCTTCTCCACCTGTGCAGTATGCACGCTGACTCAGTGCACTTATCCACTAATTATCTGATATAAATTATCTCAATGGCACATGGGACCACTGTGGGATGGGGCTTTAGAATAAGATTAGACTAATCAGCCTTTCCTGCTGCCTTTGCCATTTAAAAATGATGGCTGGATAATTACTCCGGGAAACAGTGATACTTACCGTTGAAATGATTCAGTGTTTTTCTTGTTCATCTCATATATCCACTGCAGGGATGTTGCAATAAACTATGAATGAAGATTTATGAAAATAAAACATTTGCAAATTCACCTTGCTGTTCGGATATGAGGTGAACAGCATCGATACGTTTAGCAGGGCGAGGTAGATAGCGAGGAAAGGGGATTACAGCTAGTTCCAAGAAAAAAAGGATGGTAACAATAGGGGATTTTAACTTTCCCAGCGTTAATTGAGTATTAGAAGGTTGTAAGCAGAGAAATGTGTAGAGCGTGTTCAGGAAGGATTTCTCATTCAGTATGTGGATGGCCCGACCAGAGAGGGGGCAAAACTTGACCTCCTCTTGGGAACAAAGGAAGGGCAGGTGACAGGAGTGTTAGTGATGGATCATTTTGCGCCAGTGACCATTAATCTATTGGGTTTCAGATATGGAGAATGATAGGTCTGGCTCAAAAGTTAAAATCCTAATTTGGGGCATGGCCAATTTTGATGGTATCAGGCAAGAAGTTTCAAACGTGAATTGGGGCAGTCTGTGGGATGAGAAAGAGACGACATAAGTGGGAGGCTTTCAAAAGTATGTTGACCATTTTTCCGGATAAGCACATTCCTCTTCGAGTGAAGGGGAAGTCTGGTAGAAGTAGGGAACACTGCATGACTCAGGATATGGAGACCGTGGTCAAGATGAAGAAGGAGGCACATGATGTGCGTAGGCAGCTGTGATCAAGTGAACCGCTTGAAGAGTGCAGCGGGTGTAGGAGTAGAGTTAAGTGAGAAATCAGGAAGGCAAAAATGGGACACGAGATTGTTTTGGCAGATAAGGCAAAAGAGAATCCAAAGAGCTCCTATAAATATATAAAGGGCAAAAGAGGTATAAGGGAGAGAGTAGGGTCACTTAAAGATCAACAAGGTAATCTATGTGCAGATCCATAAGAGATGGGTGAGATCCTAAATGAATATTTCTCATCGGTATTTGCTGAGAAAAGCATAGATGTTAGGGAACTTGCGCAAATAAATAGTGATGTCTTGAGTAATGTACATATCACAAAGAAGGAGGAGCTGGAAGTCTTAAAGTGCAACGAGGTAGATAAAACCCTGAGACCTGATGAAGTGTATCACAGGATATTGTGGGAGGCTAGGGAGGAAGTTGGGGGTTCCCTAGCAGAGAGATTTGAATCACCAATAATCACGGTTGAGGTGCCTGAATATTGCAGGCTGACAAATGGTGTGTCTTTGTTTCAAAAGGGTTGCAGGGAAAAGCTGGAAACTACAGGCCGGTGAGCCTCGCTTCTGCTGTGGGTAAGTTGTTGGAGGGTATTTTGAGAGATAGGATCTGCATGCATTTAGAAGCGCAAGGATTGATTAGGAACAGTCACCATGGCATTGTGAATGGAAAGTGATGCCTCACAAACTTGATTGAGTTTTTTGAAGGGGTAACCAAAATGGTAGATGAAGGTAGTGCAGTTGATGTTGTCGACATGGACTTTGTGTAGAACTTTAGCCATGTACTGCATGAAAGGTTGTTGCAAATGGTTAAATCTTATTGGACCAGGACGAGGTGGCTAAATGGATACAAAATTGGCTTGATGACAGAAGCCAGAATGCGGTTGTAGAGAGTTGCTTTACAAACTGAAGACCTGAGACCAACAGTGTGTCCAAGGGATTGGTGCTGGGTTCACTGTTATTTGTCATTTATATTAGTGATTTGGATGATAATATTGTAAGATTGGTTAGAAAGTTTGCAGATGGCACCAAGATTGGTAGTACAGTGGACAGTGAAGAAGGTTACCTCAGATTGCAATGGGATCTTGACCAATTGGGTCAGTGGGGGCTGACGAATGACAGATGGAGTTTAATTTCAAAAAATGCGAGGTGATGCATTTTGGAAGATTGAACCAGGGCAGGACTTACTCAGTTAATGGTAGTGCGTTGGGGAGTTCCCGAAAAAGGAATCTAGGGATATAGATTCACATCTCCTTGAAAGTGAAGTCAAAGGTGGACAGAGTGGTAAGAAGGCATTACGCATGTGTTGTTCCATTGGTCAAAACATTGAATACAAGATTTGAGACGTCTTGTTGAAGTTGCAAAGACAATGGTAAGACCACACTGGGAATAGTGTGTACAGTTCTGGTCACCCTATTATA
Source organism: Prionace glauca (assembly GCA_037974335.1). Lineage (NCBI taxonomy): Eukaryota > Metazoa > Chordata > Chondrichthyes > Carcharhiniformes > Carcharhinidae > Prionace > Prionace glauca. The sequence goes on along the minus strand of CM075725.1, from coordinate 141,306,722 downwards.
GAGAGAATAACATTAAACTAGAAAGAATGCGGAAAAGATTTACTAGGATGTTACAGGGACTTGTGGGTTTGAGTTATGAGGAGAGGCTTGATAAACTGAGATGTTTTTTTTTCCATAGCGGCGAAGTCTGAGGGGTGATCTGCGAGAGGTGTATAAAATAATGAGAGGCATAGATCAGCTAGATAATCTACATCTTTTCCCAAAGTTAGTAGATCCAAAACTAGAGTGAATAAGTTTAAGATGAGAGGGGAGATATACAGAAGGGTCCAGAGGGGCATTTTGTTTCACTCAGAAGGTGGTGCGTGTTAGGAACAAACTGCCAGATATAGTAGTAGAAGCGGGAATAATGTTATCTTTTAAAAATCATTTTGACAGTTACGTGGGTAAGATGGGTATAGAGGGATATGAGCCAAATGCGGGCAATTGGGACTAGCTTCGGAGTTGTAAAAAAAAGGTGGCATGGACAAGTTGGGTCAAAGGCACTGTTTCCATGCTGTTAACCTCTCTGACTCTATGACCCTACGAGTCATAGAGTCAGAGAGTGGTGGCGTATGGTGATAGAATAAGTGTTAGAGTGATGTAAAGTAATTGTGTTCAGAAGGTCACTTGGAATATATGCACCAAAATGCAGATGTTAGGCAAAATGAGCTGCTTCGCTCCTGAACACACCATTCAATACGGCACCGAGTGCTGAAGACACGTGACACAGCACTGATGGCAACTGCTTTAAAGGGAAAGAACACTTAGAATCACAGAATTCTACAGTGCAGAAGGGAGCCATTCAACCCATCGAGTCTGCACCGACCATAATCGCACCCAGGCCCTGTCCCCATAACACCACACATTTAATCTAGCTGGTCCCCCTGACACTAAGGGTCAGGTCAATTTAGCGTGGCTAATGCACCAAATCCGCACACCTGTGGACTGTGAGAGGAAACCAGAGGACCAGGAGGAAGCTCACGCAGACTCAGGGAGAAGAGGCAGACTCCACACAGACAGTGATCCAAGGCGGGAATCGAACCTCGGTCCTCAGCGCAGCGAGGCTGTAGTGCTAACCACTGTGCCGCCCAACAGTTCTTTGCGAGATTTCAGGGAAATGCCTAGTTAAGACCCAACACATATGGAAATCTCAACCCTTCTCTCCTGCTCAGGGTTTGCAACATGAACACGTATCTCCGCGAGTGTGTGTGTGTGTGTGTGTGTGCGTGTATGTGTGTGTGTATGTTTCACCTGCACGAATGTGTGTGTCTGCATGTGTGTTGCGTGTTTGCGTGTGTGTGCGCACACCTGTTTGTGTATGTGCTGCTGTGTATCCGTGCGTGTGTGTGTGCTATTGTATGTCTGTGTATTTGTGTGTGTGTGTGCTATTGTATGTCTGTGTATTTGTGTGTGTGTGTGCTATTGTATATCTGTGTATTTGTGTGTGTGTGTGCTATTGTATGTCTGTGTATTTGTGTGTGTGTGTGCTATTGTATGTCTGTGTATTTGTGTGTGTGTGTGCAATTGTATGTCTGTGTATTTGTGTGTGTGTGTGCTATTGTATGTCTGTGTATTTGTGCGTGTGTGCTATTGTATGTCTGTGTATTTGTGTGTGTGTGTGCTATTGTATGTCTGTGTATTTGTGTGTGTGAGTGCTATTGTATGTCTGTGTATTTGTGTGTGTGTGTGCTATTGTATGTCTGTGTATTTGTGTGTGTGAGTGCTATTGTATGTCTGTGTATTTGTGTGTGTGTGTGCTATTGTATGTCTGTGTATTTGTGTGTGTGTGTGCTATTGTATGTCTGTGTATTTGTGTGTGTATGTGCTGTTGTGCGTTTGCATGTGTGTGTATGTACCAGTGTTGTTTTGTAATTGATATCCCTGTGTATTTACCGGTACTTCAGGTTTGGCAACATCACTTTCCTTTCTGCCTACTTGATGCAGCAACGTGAAGTCTGTCAGGTGATCGTCAATGCAGTCGGGAATAACAATTGAGAAGACAACCGTGTTCAGAACTTTGCGGCACAACACCTGAGGATGCACCTTGTCGGAATTCCTTTCTAAATAAATACAATTTTCTCTTGTTCCGCAGTCAAGTTTTGAAGTTGCAGTTTTCACTAACCACGTTCCCCCAGATAAACAGACCACATGTTATTGTCTGGCCTCCTGCTTGGATCATCTCAATGCTCTGGGGTACTTAGTCTTGTTTGTATCCAGTGTTGTACGAAGGAACAAATTAGAGTATCAGGAGATCTGTAATCCTGAAGTCCCCCATTTTGGCAGCTGATCAATTTAGTTCATTTGGAAATATAAAATGCAGTCGGCTGAACCCATATTTGAGGAATTCAGTGGAAAATGTTGAAACTTTTGTCTTTGGTTCTTGGCTTTCTGTTGCTAACTGAATCTCTCGCTGCTCGAGGCAGATTCCGTGCTTGGAAAGGAGGTTACTTCAATTTTCTTATTTTTGGATCATTCGCTGTCTAGCCATTGTAGTTAGAGATTGAAAGGAGCAGGGAAATTAATGATAGGATCCATTCCCACGTGTAAAGCTCTCCTTACCCCCAGACTCCCCGCTACCGACACACAGACACACACACACACAACCTTTCCCTCTTCCTCTGTTGCTTTCTCTCCCTCTCTGATTGAACCCACCCTCCAATGTTTCATATCAGAATTCAGTACAGGCTGACAAATGTTAGAAACCGTCATTAAGGAGGAAATAGCGAGGCATCTTGAGGGGAATTGCTTGATAGGGCGGACGCAACACGGTTTCATTAAAGGGAAGTCGTGTCTGACAAATTTACTGGAGTTCTATGAGGATGTGTCTAGGGCAGTGGATGGAGGAGAGCCGGTGGATGTGGTCTTTCTGGATTTTCAGAAGGCGTTTGACAAGGTACCTCACAAGAGGTTATTGCAGAAGGTAAGGGGGCATGGAGTTGGGGGTAGGGTGTTAGCGTGGATAGAGGATTGGTTGTCAAATAGGAGGCAGAGAGTGGGGGTCAATGGATGCTATTCGGATTGGCGGTTGGTGACTAGTGGGGTGCCCCAGGGGTCGGTGCTGGGGCCTCAGCTATTTACCATTTATATAGATGATCTGGAGGAGGGAACCGAGTGCAGGGTGTCGAAATTTGCTGATGACACCAAGATTGGGGGAAAGGCAAATTGTGCGGAGGGTGTGGAGAGTCTGCAGAAGGATCTAGATAGGCTGGGCGAATGGGCCAGGAAATGGCAAATGGAATTTAATGTTGGCAAGTGTGAGGTGGTCCACTTTGGTAGGAGGAATGGTAGGAAGGACTATTACTTACGGGACGAAAAACTGCAGCAGGCGACGGTGCAGAGGGACCTCGGGGTCCTTGTGCATGAGTCGCAAAAACCCAGCTTGCAGGTGCAGCAGGTGGTCAGGAAGGCGAATGGGATGCTGGCCTTCATAGTGAAGGGGATTGAATATAAAAGTAGGGAGGTCTTGCTGCAGCTGTATAGGGCATTGGTGAGGCCGCAGCTGGAGTACTGTGTGCAGTTTTGGGCGCCGCACCTGCGCAAGGATGTTTTGGCCCTGGAGGGAGTGCAGAGGAGGTTTACTCGGCTGATACCGGAGTTGAGGGGATTGAGCTATGAGGAGAGGCTGAATAAACTAGGCTTGTACTCGTTAGAGTTTAGAAGAATGAGGGGAGATCTCATTGAGACGTATAAGATGATGAATGGGATGGATAGGATAGAGGTGGAGAGACTGTTCCCGCTTAAAAAAGACAGTAGGACTAGGGGGCACAGCCTCAAGATAAAGGGGGGCGGTTTAGAACAGAGTTGAGGAGGAACTTCTTCACTCAAAGGGTGGTGAATCTCTGGAATTCTCTGCCCGTTGAAGTGGTGGAGGCTGCCTCGCTAAATATTTTTAAGAAACGGGTTGATGGGTTTTTGATAAGAGAAGGGATTAAGGGTTATGGGGAGAGGGCGGGAAGGTGGAGCTGAGTCACGACAGATCAGCCATGATCTTATTGAATGGCGGGGCAGGCTCGAAGGGCCAGATGGCCTACTCCTGCTCCTATTTCTTATGTTCGTATGTTCTTAAATTGTTTGAGTTTTGCAATGACATTGAAGACTTGGATTCCACATTAAACTGTGATGCTGCCCGTTCAGTGTGCAGACATTTTTCAGTAAGGAGCCGGTGTTTCTGAAAATTATTCTCCAAACTGACATGATCAGGAAAAACAAAATATTCCGAGCCTGGATGTGATATTTTCTTTTTATATTTGTGGTTCGTGTTGACCAGAAATACATAAAGCGATACCCAGACTTGAAAAATCCTGCATTTTCGGTTAAGCCATTTCAGTCAGTGAATAATTATATAATTTGAAAACTTTTATGTTCTTGTTGTCTTGTGTTAGATATGCCAGACGGGTTGTGCTGCAGTAGTAGTTTCCTACCGCCAGATCAGAAACACTGACCGGAAGTCCGACTTCACAGCTTTAGGTTGTCACGTGAATAAGCTGGTGGCCAAAAAAACCCTGTAAACCTTTGCTGATACACGTCTTGGCTGGCGGGAATATGAGGGAGTTTTCCTGGCCAGCGATCAATTTATCACTGCAGTACTTGGGCAAAAGTAATCACAATAAAAATACAGATTCCGTTAACACCAGGCTGAAATATTCGGTGCCTGGAAACCTACTCTACATGATTGTTCAGGTGTCATCACCTCGGCCTCTTCTGGTTTACTAATGAGCTGAACTCACAAATAAATAGATTGAACTCACCTCGGTCTGTATCGTTTTGAAGATTGTCTCAAGGCGCAAATTCTTTGGAAATGAATGAGGCACAAAGGCAAAATTGGAAATTAAAGACTTCAGACCAAGAATCCACTGCAGAAAGTGTCCCAAAGCTGCCATTTATTTAGGGAACATTGATAATGAATGTGACCTAGATTGTCACCAATCTGCGTTCTTTGCTCACTATAACATGTAAGCGTGTTTGCAAAGCCAAATCAGACGGGATAAACTTTGCAGCTCATAGACTAGATTGTCCCTAACATGTTGTGGTGGTTGTCTGAGCTAGCATTTATAACCCGTCATGATTTGCCAATGGCAGTGTGGTTGGAGGCTGATATCTTGAACCGCTTCTATTCGTGCGGGTTAGGTGCGCTCACAACGCGGTTAGGGGGGACTTTCCAACGTTTTGAACCAGCGAAAAATCGGCAATATTCTACCAGTTGAGGGTCGTGCGTCGCTTCCCCAAATAGTTGTGACATAAAACTTGAACTTTGGTTCCACTGTATTTCCTGTGGTAAACCATATCTTAACAATCCTTCGGTTCACTCTGTTAAAATGTTCCCTGGTGCTACCTGTGATATAGGTATCGCTTCCTTGGATGTGGTAGACACACTCATGAATGTCAGCAAGCACATATTTATATTTTTCCTCGTAAGGCTTGGCCCAACATAATCAGCACAATCTCAGCAAAACTTCCCTCACGTGCTGGGATCGGAATAATAGGTGCATGTTTAATTGCCGCTTGAGGTTTCCCATCCAGCCGGAGTGTCTGCCAGAGTTTGATTGCTTACAGTCCAAACCAAAGAAAGTGGCTTTTATTTCATTCTTACTTTTGTCGATTACTAAAAATCCAGCTGCGGCATATGAAGGGACTGCTCATAGTTTTTTCATTCAGTATTCTGAAGGAATTTCTTTCCAATGATCATTTTTTATCAGCCACAGCAAGAGTGTATGTGTTCAACTCCTTAGTAGTTGTTTTGTTAAGGTGATATCATTCTGGAAAAAAAGTATCTGTTTCGGAATAAGTTAATATAGAATCCCTGCAGTGCACAAGGGTGCTATTCAGCTCATCGCGTCTGCACCGACCACAATCCCATCCAGGCCCTACCCTCTTTCCCCACATATTCATCCTGATAATCCCCTAACAAATAGCCTTAATTTAACATGGCCAATCAACCTAACCTGCACATCTTTGGACTGTGGGAGGAAAACGGAGCGCTCGGAGGAATCCCACGTAGACACGGCAAGAACATGCAAATTCCACACAGAGAGTGATACAAGCCGGGCATCCAACCTAAGTCCCTGGTGCTGTAAGGTACCAGTGCTGAACACTCTGCCACTGTGCCGTATGGTTACGTGGTTAACTGCCCTATTGGTGTATCTTTCAGTTATATGTCTATTAATTTCTCTGAGTTGTGACATGTTTAGTGACATCTTTATACACTGCAGATCAGCAAGCATGTTTTTTTCTAATTTAGCCTGAGTTTTCCTGACCCTTACATATTAAGTTGATGGAGCGCCAGCCAAGTACACCACTAAGCTGGCATTAGTATCCGAATTACCACCACCCACTTTTCATCTGGGAGCGCATTTAGATGTCTCCACTTCCTCATTGATGCATTTATTCAGTCAAGATCACACTGGGATGCAATTTCTTTCGGAATAATCTGACTAATAATCTCTGGAAAGGGTGCAGAGGAGGTTTACCAGGATGTTGCCTGGCATGGGGGGACTGGGTTACGAGGAGAGGTTGAAGAAACTGGGACTATTCTCCTTGGAAAGGCGGAGATTGAGAGGGGACATGATAGAAGTATATAAGATAATGAAGGGAATGGATAGAGTTAATAGTGAGAGACTGCTCCCTAGACTAGATACAAACACGAGAGGTCATCATTTAAGGGTGAGGGGGGAGAGGTATAATTTGGAGGTGAGAGGAAGGTTCTTTACGCAGAGAGTTGTAGGGGTCTGGAACGCGCTACCGAGTAGGGTGGTGGAGGCAGGAACATTGGACTCTTTTAAGATGCAGTTAGATAGGCACATGAGTGAAACGAGAATGGAGGGATATGGTAGGGGATATTAAATAGGGTTAAACCTCGGGAGACACCGGAAAGGCAGGCTGTAAGATTAATATTTTGACTTTATTCCACAGGTGGAGGTCCTCCTCGTGTCAAACGAGGGGCATTCACACGGCGGGTCGTGCCTGGGCTGCTCTTGGAAGTTCCAGGAGTGGCCTAGAACTTCATGTCGGTGTGTGTGCTAGATCCTGGACTGGTAGATGGGCGCCGCAACAGCTCAGTGACTAGCACTGCTGGCTGTGCAGGCACATGGATTTGGGCCTGTGTCTGTGGGAGTTTGCTCATTCTCCCTGTGGTTGCGTGGGTTTCCTCCGGGCGCTCCGGTTTCCTCCCACACCCCAAAAATGTGCTCTCAGGCTAATCGGTTTTTACCAAATTGACACTATTTCTTCCCAGAATCTGACTGAGTAGGGTTCCATTCGGTGATATGCAGGGTAGATTAGGTGCAGGGTGATGTGGCGGCGCGGGCTCGTTGGGCCGAAGGGCCTGTTTCCCGTGCTGGGTTGTTCTTTGTTCTTTGTTCTTTTTTAATATAATTACTTCGTTGCGAATCTTTGTTCTGCTAGTCGACCAATCTCTCTGAGATGGGTACTTTAACGTCATCTCTCCCAATTTCTTCCGCTGATTATTATTTTCCAAAACAGCTTCACTGTCTGAACGTATGCACCCTTCCCCTTTCAATGATCATCATCATCTTCATGCTTCAACTTGTGAGACTGTGACCTCGTTACTACATAGTCTGAAAACAATGAATAATTTTCATTCTGCAACAACTGTTGATTGCATCGCCGCACTCTGCCTGACTACAGTAGGCATCACCAACATTCGTGAACCAACTATATAATTTCCACTGATCTCTATGATGTGGAGATGCTGGCGTTGGACTGGGGTTGGCAAAGTAAGATCATGATAGATAATGATTGAATCACTACAGTGCAGAAGGAAGCCATTCGGCCCATTAAGACTTCACCGACCACAATCCCACCCAAGCCCTATCCCCATAACCCCATATGTTTATACTAGCTTGTCCCCCTGACACTTGGGGACAATTTAGCATGGCTAATCCACCTAACCCGCACATCTTTGGACTGTGGGAGGAAACAGGAGCGTGCAGAGTAAACCCACGCAGATACGGAGAGATGGTGCAAACTCCACACAGACAGTGACCGAGGCCGGAATTGAACCTGCGCTCCTGGTGCTGTGAGGCAGCAGTGCTAATTACTGTGCCACTATGCCGTCCCATTTGCCCCTTGTGCACCGTGGGGAGTCTATGATAACTTACTTCAAAAGAGAGACATGTTTTTTTTTCCCCAGAGTGATATCACCTTAACGTGACTATTAATGAGGAGTTGGAGATATATCATCTTGCTGCGACTGATAAGAACATGATCATTGGAAATAAATTCCTTCAGAATAGAGAATGGAAAAACTGCTAGTTGTCCCTTAATAAGCAGCAGTGGATGTTTTTGAAATCAGCAAAAGTAAGAATGAAAAAATAACAGCTTACATTGGTTTGGACCACCTGCAATCAAACTCTGGCAAACACTTCGGCTCGATGAGAAATCTCGAGCAGCAATTAAACATGCACCTATTATTCTGAATCTAACATCAGAGGACCAGTTTGCTGGGATTCTAATAGACTATATTGGGCCAAAACCTAAAAGGAAAGATAGAAATCTGGATTAGGTTATTCCACAAAATTCACCTACACTCGCCCGTTTTTTGTTGTCTTCATATTTAACTCAAAAAATGGAATGATTTCCGTGGCTCCATTTATTCCACTTATTGATATTTCTCATGAAATACCTCTCTACAGATCAAATAATACTATCACATAACAGTAAGAACTGGAGAAGTCCTATATCACTTACAATTTTGATATAGTTTTCAGATCTACCTCAGACACACAAAACAATTCACTTGTCACATCAAAATTCTTGTGAACAAACTTCCAACTGAACAGCACCACCTGCCCCTTCCTTTCCACTTTTTCAAAAACTATTGCTGCCTCCTGCCCCAAAGTCTCTGAGTCCAAAGTACTCTCACTCTTAGCAAGTCCCTCGACCTTTTGAATTCAACAGGCGTCCTGGAACTGGGTTGGGCGAGGCTCGCAGAGCGGAATGCTCCATTGGCCTCGTGGGGATTTTATGGGTCTCGCCCCAGCGAGGTCACAATAACCCCCTATGTCCAAACTGATTGCAATTCAAACATTTGTTTTCGTATATCACTTCTCTCCTCAGCCTGTAAGTTTTCTGATCTGGGGAGAACCTGCCTGAAATTTGCCAGCTGCCCTTGAAGAACCATCTTCGGTTGACCTTGCTATTCTAAAACCTTCACGGACTTAAGTTGGTGACAAAATTAGATTTTGATCTATTTACCAGCCCAACGTCAACGTTTTCCTACCTATCGTCACCTTTTTAACACATGCGCTCTCACTACCAGAACAGTGAATATTCAATTTCACCCAAACTAATTAATTCCTAATCGCTTCGTATGTTACCGATAACTTTACTTCTCGGACCCAACAGTGACAATTAATTTGTTTTGTCCTCTCAGACTGAATATACGTATTTCCAGGATATTTTCGAACATCTTAAGAACATAAGAAATAGGAACAGGAGTAGGCCATCTAACCCTTCGAGCCTGCCCCGCCATTCAATAAGATCATGGCTGATCTGTCGCTGCTCAGTTCCACTTTCCGGCTTTCTCCCCATAACCCTTAATCCCCTCTCTAGAGGCTGGATAGACTGGGACTTTTTTTTCCATGGAGACCAGGAGGATGAGGTGTGGTCATGAAGCGGTTTATAAATTTATGAGAGGCATTGATAAGATGAATAGTCAAAGTGTTTTTTTTTATTCTCAGGGTAGAGGAGTCCAAAATTAAAGGGCATAGATTTAAAATGAGAGGAGAAACATCTAAAAGGGACCGGGAGCAAATGTTTCACACCAAGGATGTGTTTATATGGAATGAACTGCCAGAGGAGGTGATAGAGGCGGGTGCAATGACAGCATTTAAAAGACAATCTGAGCGGTTCCTGGATAGGAAAGGTTTAGGGGGATATGGGGCAAACACAAGCAAATGCGACTAGTTCAGTTTAGGAAACATGCTTGGCATGGATGAGATGGGTCGAACGGCCTGTTTTTGTACTATTTGACTCTATAGGACACAGTGCATTGCACTGAGTTACTGTATTTATCTATCACCAGGATGCACTGTTGATTATTACCTTCAAAAACTCATTCCCACAACGGCAGGTGTACAATTATTTTGTCTGCGAGTGTTCCCTTTAACTGCGGCTTTCTGTGAGAATTTCAGAACACAAATAATGCCGATGTCTGTGACTTATTGTGTTCTGGATGTTCGATAGTTAGCTGCAAGTGCACACATTAACGAGACCAATCTTTATCATTTATTAACGTGTTTGTGTTTTTGTTTATAAAATTCAACTTGAAGGAGAGTTTTGCTGATGACTGTGAACGCGTGGCACTGCACTGCTACAGACAGAGCGTCAGAGTGTGTGTGCTGATATTCAATTACTGTCTCTGCAGCTTGTACAGATTTCCGAATCAATTGTGATGTCCAACTTCACATCTGAGGAGTATTGAGCTGATCGGGCCACTGACTTCAATCTTGCGTTGTCATTTTCCTTATTACCTTCGGTTGCATTTCAACAGGGTATGGGGAGTATCCAACTGCAGCCATTTTCATCGAATATTGCTTTTTATTAAGCTGTCGCTTTAATTTATTCAGCGATGTGGTGTCATGTTCACTTGGTAAGTCTTTGAACATAATCATCATTTTTAAATCAAATGCAGCATGGGGATGTAGTGCCTTCGACGTTCACGCTGTCTTCATGTGTATATTTTACTGGTGTTTCCAAATCTGTGAACTCAATAATACAAGGGAACAGTGAGACGTCGCGATATGATCGCGATTTGGACAAATAGTCATTCAAGTCTTCTCCTCAATTTTATTGAATCGGGTAAATCGTGATTTTTTTCTAAACAAAAACCTTGCCCCCAATAATCTCCCTTTCCCCCACGCTCCCACTCCCCCACCCCTTCATTATTGTGGGATATCAGATCCTGTGGGCTTGTCTTCTGCCTTTCAAAGCATCTAACATATCGACATGCACTAGAATATGTAAATACCCCTCTCTCGGCGCATTCTCCGCCATCTGGCGGGCATGGTGGCACATTGGTTAACACTGTTGCCTCATGGCGCTAGGGTCCTTGGTTCAATTCCAATGTCTGTGTGGAGTTTATATTTTCTCTCCACGTCTGCGTGTGTTTCGTTCGGATGCTCCGGTTTCCTCCCACAGTCCAAGATGTATAGGTTAGGTTGATTGACAATGCTAAATTGACCCAAGTGTCGGCGGATTTGTAGAATACATGCGTGGCGTTACAGGAATAGTGCCTGGGGTTGAATTGTGGTCGGCAGAGATTAGATGGGCCGAATGGCCTCCTTCTGTGAGTGTAAGTGTCTGTGACGTGTGTGTGTGTGTGTGTGTGTGTGAATGTATGCCTCCAAATGTGCCTGGGTGCATGTGAATGGACTGAAACTGTGGATTTATATATGTGGTTATGTCTATAGTGAATGTATGCATTAATGTTTTTCTGTGTATGAATCTTCCTATGTGTGTTCACGGGTTCCAAATCTGCCACTCTGATTTCAGCACCTGCTGTTGACCAGTGGTGATGACTATGTATCAGATGAATTCCCTAAGCATGAAAAACATTTCGTGTGACAAATGAAGAAACGAATTCTTCAGAGACGTGTTTTGTGTCAACTATCTTCCATGAACTGGTTATCATCTATCATTTATTTCCCAGCTTCACTTCTCACTGATCACCATGAATTTCAGGTCTTACTGATCACGCCTTCACACATCCTTGACAAGAATGTCTCTAAAAACTAGTGGTCCCCTAAATTTATCTTCATTGCCCGTGCAGTCAACCCTTGCGGATTGGTGCATATTCCATCTTGCCAATGTCTGTGATCCAGTAAATACGTCTTTGTCGTACGTGTCAAAACAATGATTTGCTTTCAAAGGATGTCTGTATAAAAGAGTCTCTACTGCTGTGTCCTTAGCTCCCTAGTATACTCTTTATAAACCTATGATTGTGTGGCCAAACTCCTGTCCAACTCGATTTTCAAGTTTGCTGATGATACCACCATAATGGGTCTGATGAGACAGATTAAGGAATGAGATAGAGAATCTGGTGACCTGGGGTGACAACATTAATCGCATCCCCAATATCAGCAAAAGGGATGAGATAGTCGTCAACATCAGGAAGCGAAGAGGCATGCACCTGTCTATATAAGTGGGGTGAAATGGAAATGGTTGAAAGCTTCAAATTTCTAGGTGTCCAGATCACCAACAATCTGTTCTGGTCCCTCCACGCAGACAGTACAATTAAGAAAGCCCACCAACGTTGGTACAGTCTCAGGAAGCTAAGAAAATTTGGCATGCACCCTCCAATGCACCATAGAAAGCATTCGTTCTGGTTGTAACCATACAGCTTGGTTTGGTTCGTGATCTGTACAAGACTGAGGGAACTACAAAGGGTCATGAAAGAAGTCCAGTCCATCATGGAAACCAGCCTCGCATCCACTGAATCCACCTACAATTCCGCGGCCTCGGAAAAGCAGCTACCATCATCGATGACCCCGTGCACTCCAGAGATAATCTCCTCCATCTCTTCCATTTGGAAGTTTATGTGAAAGTCTGAGATCATGCACCAACCGACTCAAGAACACTTGTTTCCTTTCTGCCATCAGATTTTGAATGGACTTACCTGGTACTGAGTTCAACTTTCCAACACCCTAGCCATGACTAGAAACCTATATTCTGCATCCTTTAGTTCCTTCCTGTAGTATGTGTGGTATGCTTTCTCTGTATAGTGTGCAACAAACAATAATTTTCACTATATCGCAATACATATGACACTAATAAATCAAAATCAAATAAAAAATATTTTGCTATTAGATGCCAATATTGATCCACAAACGTTCTCAGGTTTCCTGCCCTGATGCAAGTAATTCTCGTCTGCTTCACAGCCATATGACAGGGTCCTGAGATGGGGTGGGGTTCTCCTCACTCTATGGAAACTATTGCCATTGCTTGGACTTGCCGGAGAGGAGGAATCCCTGGTGTGTATGCAGGATGGTTTTCTTGACCGGTATTTGGAGAAACCAACTGGAGAACAGGCCATATTAGACTCAGCACTGTGTAACGAGAAGGGAATCATTGCCAATCGAACTGCACAAGACTCGACCACGACTTGATAGATAAAAACAAATTACTGTGGATGCTAAAATCAGAAGAAAAAATGCTGGAAATCCCAAAAGATCTGGAAGCATCTATAAGGAGAGATAAGTGTTGATGTTTCAATTCCACGTCTCAATGTGTCAAAGCTGAAAGGCATATAAAGTGAGAGATATTTATACTGCAGTGGGAGGGAATAAAAAAAACAGGGGAAAAAGCTGCTAATAATTGTCTGCAGTGAGAATAAAGGGTGCGAATGGGCAGCTTGCAGAATTCAGTAAACTGTGGCAGATGGAGATGTTGGGAAAGGGTTAGGGTTCGGATATGGTTTAGGTTTCAGCTATGATAGCAGGGGAAACTCCCCTTCAAGTCTCGTGTCATATTATGGTTTACAACGCCAAGTGACTGCCACGGTCAGCATTCTTGTCCTGCTAGGATTTTATACCATATTTTTAAACCTGTAATGATGTTGTTACATGAACATTTGGCTTGGACAAAGGTGAGAACTGAAGTTGTGAGTCGGGATGAGGATTCGGTGTAAAGGATAGTGTTAGGGTTAGGATAAGGTGTTAGGGTTGGGGTAGAGATAGGGTTAGGTTTTAGGGTTCGTGTTAGATGTTGGGATTATTGTTAGGTATTAGGGTTAGGATTAGGTGTTAGGGTGAGTGTGAGGGTGAATTAGGGTTAGGCTTGGAGTTAGGGTTAGGAGTCAGGGGTTAGGGTTAGGTGTTAGGGCTTGGGTGAGGTTGAAGGTGGTTACGGTTAGGGTGAGGGTGAGTTAGGGTTAGGAGTAAGGACTAGAGTGAAGGTGGATTAGGGTTAGGGTGAAGGTAAGGGTTAGGAGTTTGGGTTCGGGGGGGGGGGTGGTGAGGATAAGTGTGGGTTAGGATGATGATTAGGATTGGAGTTCGGAGTTTTCTTGCTTAAATGGCACTATTTTTACAAGTTCATGCTCCACGTGTCATTCATGGGTTTGTTTTTAGGGTTTGGACAGATGGGGAGTCTTACCTTCAATTCTGGTCCCCTACTAGGGTACACAGCGCCAAGCGACTGCTACTTGTTGCCTTAGCAGTTCACCAGATTCTCGATCTCATTCCTGTACTCTGTCTCGCCATTTGTTGATGTCGTCAGCAAACTTGAAAATCGAATTGGAGGAGAGTTTATCGGCACAGTCATAGGTGTATAAAGAGCATAGTTGGGGGTTGGGAATACAGCTTTGTGGGCCACCAGTGTTGAGGATGATCGTGGAACAGGTGTTGTTGCCTATCCTTAATGATTATGGTCTGTGAGTTAGGAAGTTCGGGATCCAGTCTCAGAGGGAGATGCCAAGGCCCAGGCTAGGGAGTTTAGAGATGAGTTTTGTGGGAATAATAGTGTTGAAGGCTGAGCTGGAGTCAATAAAAAGGAGTCTGCCATAGGCGCCTTTGTTATCTAGAGTGCAGGGCCATGGAAATGGCATCTCCTGTGGATCTGTTGTGGTGATAGGCAAACTGTCATGGATCCAGGCAGTCCTGGAGGCTGGAATTGATTCATGCCATGATTAACTTTTCGAAGCAATTGATAATGATGTACATCAAAGTCTCGCTGCTTAGTTTTTCTTCAGTACCACGGTGATGATCATCTTCTTGAAGCAATATGGACCTCAGATGGTTGTAAAGAGAATTGGAACATGTCTGTGAATGAAGATATGGGAGGAGTGAGGGTGGGGAGTGGGATGGGGGTTGCGAGGTGGGAATCTCATAAAGACTTCTAAAATTCTAGCAGGGCTAAACAGGTTCGATGCAGAAAGGATATTCCTAATGGTTGGAGTATTCAGAACCACGGGGTCACAGTCTGAGGATACAGGGTAGACCATTTAGGACGGAAATGAAGAGACATTTCTTCACTCAAGAAGTGGCGAGCCTGTGGAATTCATTACCACAGGAAGTAGTTGATGCCAAAACATTGAATGTTTTGAAGCGGCGGCTAAATATAGCTCTTGGGGTGAACAGGATCTAAGGTTATGGGTAGAAAGCAGGATTAGGCTGTTGAATTGGACGATTAGCCATGGCCGTGATGAATGGTGGAGCAGGCTCGAAGGGGCGAATGGCCTCCTCCTGCTCCTATCTTCTACGTTTGTATGTTTCCCCAGGAAATGCGACATTGTCCAATTCTACAGGAGCTGCGGTTGGACGGCTCTGAAACAAATGGGCAGTTATTCCGTGACTCGAAAAATATCTCGACTAGCTTTTAAAGGAGGAAGAATAAGAATTCCTACTTTTTTGACGAGGTTTAATCTAGCTTTAGAATCTGCCATGAGCAGAATCAATTTCAGTTGAATCGTCCTCTTAACTACCGCTGGTAGAGTTTTTATATGCTTCAATACACTTACATTGTGTTCCTGTAAATTTCAGTCAGTTGAACATTTTAAAGTTGACCATTACTTTGTCAGAGGAGAATACGTTACCTTCAGCAATCACTGAATGAACGGTCCGTGATCCCCCTGCAACCCCCCCCCCCCCCCCCCCGCCCCGTCCATAAATGCAGGGATCAGAATTCGTCCAGGTATCTGCATTGGTCTCCACAAGGCTCTGTTTACTTCTGAGAGCACATCATCAATTAAAAAGTCTGGGCATTAATTATCAAATTTCCTCATGATTCCATCCACAGTACTTATGTTTTTAACACGAGTGTTTAATCCAGGAAACCACCGAGATTGTTTTGTACCAGCCCGAAATTTGATCCATCAACAGTTAAACCATATTTCAGTTTAATGCTTCGCCAGCCAAAGGTCATAACGACAAATTATCCAACTGATCGTTCTCCATCCACAGATTGTCTGTGCCTTCTAGAACTTCCATTCCTATCCGTGTTAATTTTCATGCTTATCAGACATAAACGCGATACAGTCGGTTCCTTTATCCAAATAAATCTAAACCATTATGATTCACTTCAATTCGCGTTAGAAAAACTTCAGAATATGTCATCGCAGAACTTCAAGTATTCCAATCAAAAGAAATCCCATTTATCATGAATCTTGTTAGCGAGACAATCCTCCATCCCGGCTTTAATGTTGTCCCACAACAAAGTGATTCCTTATCTTGTGTTCTAATCTTCCCTACACAATTGCTATTTCTGCATAGAACATAAAGAACATAAACATAAGAAATGGGAGCAGGAGTAGGTCTACTAGCCCTTCGAGCCTGCCCCGCCATTCAATAAGATCATGGCTGATCTGTCGTGGCTCAGTTCCACATTCCCGCCCTCTCCCCATAATCCTTAATCCCCTCTCTTATCAAAAAATAGACAAATGGGCTTCTTCTGATTCCCACGGTTTTCCCTCTGCCTGTTGCATCAGCAAGGAATTCAGTTGCACTGATCAACAATGTCGTGTTTTACCTAGTATGAACCTTTGTTGATTATACTATGCTTTACTGCATGACAAACTATCTTCACAGTAAGTATTGGTTCACTGCAAGTTCTCAATAACAGATAGAAATCTAACCGGCATATAGTTCTCCCAATTATTATTATTTTTCAAGACCTTCTTGAGAGCTCCGAATTTGAATAGGAAGGCGCTTATATTAGCAATGACGTTATTTGACAAAACACATTTATCCAGCGCTTCTTTCTCCTTTAGTGACCGATGCTACTTCAGCCACTGTTCGGATTTAGACTATATATTAACTGATTTATTATCACGGTTCCCTGTATACCATTTTTAGTTTTTGCTTCTACCATCCCTATGCACCCACTAAATGTTCTGTCTGTGCAACTCTACAACGTGACATATTATTTTCTATGTTAAAGTCAAGAGTTTGACCAAAGCACACAGCCTGCTCATTTGAAAGCTGGTATCATGCCAGATGCGTTAAATTGTCAATAGATCACCCATCACTCAGAACAGGACAAACTGTAACAAAAAGTTCAGTTTCAGGTCGGGCGCTGAGGCTATGAAGGCGTTTAAAAACAACAAACTTTCTGAGTCTGCATTCAGAGTGTTTCTGCCCTCGGCGAATGAACCTGAGTCTGAGGAATATAGTGGAACATGAGAAAATCACTGTTATTGGTTCTCGGCTTCCTACTGCTGGCTGGCTCTGTTTGGCGCAAGGTCCATGCTCGGAGAAAAGGTTATTAGGGTTTCCATTTCATTGTATCATTTCTAAAGTGTTCATTGCTATTTGAGATTCTGGAAAACAGCACATTTTTAACAGAATTCACTTTTGTGAATCGATCTCCTGACTGTTTAGCTGTCTCTTGTGAAGTGAGACAGAGTTTCAGCAGTGTGATGTGCTGAATGCAGGGCGATCTCATTACTGCAAATTATTGTCCGGTGCTGAATCTCTCTCTCTCTCTCTCACTTCTCTCTGCCTTTCACTTCTCTCCCTCTCTCTGAAAATCCATCCTATGCGATGCAATATCATTTGCTTCTTTTTGGGTTTTGCTTTGAACAAATCATCGGTGGTATGTTTCATATTGACAAATATCAATGGTTGGAAAAGATCAGTTTTCTGTTCAAGGTTGCATCCTTGTGGCGACGAAAAATAAAACTGAATATGTTCTCACGTATCTCACATGGAAGTTGTGTTTCCATGGTAGCGTCGTATCCTTTGTCAGAGGTTCTGTTTTGAAGTCCCGCTTTTTGGCTACAGAAGGTGTGGTCATCACGTGACAAAACATGTCGCTGGAAAACCTTCTCAGTCACGTGCTAGCCAATAGGAAGATCAGAGAAGATTCCTGATCAGCCTCAAAATGGACAGCAGTGGCAATCATTGCAATACTTTGCCACGTATGGGAATTGAAAAATCCAATAGAAATCTCTTACCCAAACCCGTCTCTTAAGGGATGGCGCAGAAAAAGGTGGTAGTCAAATGCGAATAAAGTACCCCGTTTTCCATCTGGTCATATAATGAATTATGAAGTTGAAGCAGAGATTTTTCTTTGCAATGCAATTTAGAATTATCTTGCTGCCCAAATTCCGTTCATGATGGAAATTGGCGTTCTTGTTTGTGGTTTGTGGGTGATCATCTGTGTCCATAATAATCAATAATTCCCTTCTGCATTGCCCATTTCAGGCAAGATATGGTGTCACTTCCCCGACACAATGTGTCGCATTGGTTCCTGTAAAGCAGACGAGAAGGTTTTGAAGGCGTACTGTTCTTCTCGATTGGTGTGCTGCAGGGTGATATTGGAGAGTGTTCTTTAGAGTCATATGGCAACTAGCGCAAGCTTCAATCTCCAATCTGAAACATCCTTTCATGGAAAATGTTTCTCTTTTATAGCTAAGATGTCATTATCCCTCTCATTATTACCGCTGTCGTGCCAAAGTTCTGTACTCGGGTAATAAATATTGCAGCTTCAGCTGAGTGTTCTTTTCCTCTTTAAAAGATTTCTCTATGCACCAGGTGTTAGACAGTGAGCGATTCATGGAGGGTTTGTGGGAATTAAGAATATTGGAAGAATATACCACTGCAAATCACTCGCAAGGCTGATCACAAGATTTGGAAACAAGACTTTGATAATGAATTGATGGTCGCCAATCTGACAGATCTTGATACAAGAGTGCAGATGAATGTTTATACATGCAGTTCAAATGATGGCATTGTTTGCTGCAAGGAAGTAGAGTGACGACAGAGAATTGGGGAGAGACTTCCAACATCAACTTCTAAAATAAATTATTCACCAGGGTACTCAGATATAAAAAGACAAACGTAATGTTGCATTTGTCATTATCTTCAACTTTCTATTTTATATTAAATTTCAATTGCCTCATAGCCTTATATCATTTGTAAGTCGTCCGTTTCTTGATACTTTCCTTCATCCAAAATACCCTTCCTTTCCCAAATTTCACTAGTTGAATTAAATTAAATTAACTACCACGCACAACATATCATTGCATTTTGTTGAAGGCATTCTTCTCTAACTTCAGCGATTTGTCGTCAGTTTGGCTTGTTTCAAAGCTATCTCAGGACTTCTACCTTGAATATATGTATCGGCAACAAAGGATGTCGAAATGGTTATTCAGTAAATCTTTCCAATATAAATTAATGTCCCCCCTCCCCCCCCCCCAGTTATTTCAATCAATTTCCTGTATTATTTTGGCAACATTGCCAGGGGCCAAAAGCACTTTTTCATTGTGGAGGAAGTTTCAAACTCAGAAGAAGTCCCTCCCACGATCAGTTATTTTAAAATTGGAAATGACACTGTCAAGGATTAGAAAATGCCTATTTTCTCTGGTGTTTTTTTATATCCAAATTAACCGTGCCAATTCTAAAGAACAATATCAGATTTGAGACATTCGTCCATAAACTAAATCTCGAATCCTAGAATTTAAAACATTGACTTTTTTTTCCCTTTTAGCCGACTCACTGAATTTCTTTAACTGCTGAGATTTACCACCAAAAATATATTTTAAGGAATAAAAGCCTTTAAGTTTATACAAACCTCATCATGGTGGAAAATTCGATATTTCATATTCGTCTCACGTCTGTCAGGACGCCTTCCCTCCTCTTTCACTACTCCCCCACTTCTCTTTCACCCTTTCCTCCATCTCTCTCTTTCCTCTACCACCATCTCTCCCCGTCCTTCCGTGCTTCTCTCCCGTCCTCTCCCCCTCCCTCCCCTACCTTTCTTCTTCTCCCTCCCTTCTTCTCTCTCCACAGCCTCCGTTCTACTTCTCCCTCCCTTCCCTTCACTCTTTACCCCTCCCTCTCTATTCACTTCCTCTTTAAGTCTCTACTCACCTCACTCTAACACCACATTTCTACCCCCTCCCTCCTTCTCTAACTCATCCCTCAATCTCTACGTCCTCCAGCTCTCCACTCTCCTTTCCCCTCTAATCCCTCTCTCCCACTGTACTACTCTCTCCCTGTCTACCCGCTTCTGCCCTCGCTTTCTACCCTCTCGATCCCTCCCTCTCTACCTCCTCCCTCCGTTCCCCCTCCCTAACCGCTCACTGCCTCTCTACCCCCTCTCCCTGACTCTTCCCTCTGCCCCTTTCCCCCTCCTCCTTCCTTCTCTCCCCCTTTCCCGTTCTCTCCCCCTTACCCTCTTTCCCTCCCCCTGTCTCTCTCCCATCCCCCATCCTTCTCTCCCACCAACTCCTGCTAGTGGTTTCTGACCAGCTTAGACTCTGTGACACTCACACCTTCGTGTTGCTCGTGTGCTCGTAAGTTGACCACAGGCTAACCTTCACTTTCTCAAAGGAGAAATCAGGAGAGGGTCCGGCCAGTGCATCACATTCCAGGTTCCATTGGCATCAAACATATGCCCCCTACCCCTAGCCCTACCCACAAACACCACCCCCATACCCACACCCCACACCTCCACACATTGAAGTTGTTGGAGAAACTGAGATTGCTGCCTGGCTGTGGAGGGCTGCACTGTGTTTGGGCCAGTCCGAAAGCTGGCTCACCATCACTCACTCATTCACTCAGTGAGTGTTGCAGCCCCAGGGACTCATTCACTCACTCAGCCTGATGGAGTCACTCACTCACTCATTCAGTCACTCACTCAGTGAGTGAGCAATCCAAGGTATTCACTCACTCATTCAGCCTGACAGAGTCACCCACTCACTAGCTCGCTCAATCACTCAGTGAGTGTGCATCCTGCGGGAGTCACTCACTCTCTCACTAGCATGATGGACTCACTCTCTCACTCAGCCTGACTGACTCACTCATTTACTCACTCCCTCACTCAGCCTGAGAGACTCACTCACTCACTCAGCCTGAGGGACTCAATTACACAGACTGAAGGACTCACATTCACTCGTTCATTTAACCTGAGAGACTCACTCACTCAGCCTGAGAGACTCACTCACTCACTCAGCCTGAGGGATTCACTCACACCCTCACTCAGCTTAAGGGACGCACTCTCTCACTCAGCCTAAGGGATTCACTCAGACAGTCTGAGGGACTCACCCAATCGCTCACTCACTTACTTGTTCATTCCTCACTCGCTCACTCACTCACTCATTCAGTCAGTGAGTGTGAGCCCGAGGCAGTGTATACACACACACACACACACGCACACACACACAGAGGTGGCGGGGGGGGGGTGGTGGTTGCTCCCACACAGAGTAGCAGAATCATTGTTCTGGATTTGGACAAATCCAAGGCTTTTCCACAACATTAAACGTTCTCCTGGGTCTCTCCCAACTCGCCAAAGACAGCGGCTCACTGACGCCCCCCGGCCAGGGGGAGTGGGGAGCAGGGAGAGGGGGTGGAAAGGGATAAATTGAACTCCTGTCTGGCTTGCCGTCAATCTCAGACTGGATTTGGATAAAAGACTTTCATTCGGGGGTGAGTTGCCCGGAACCTGAGAGGAAAGGAAGGCATGAGAGCTCCAGCCCCTCCGGAGTGAGTAAGTGGAGGGTGTAGGAGCCTCCCTGCCTTGTCCCCCCCTCCCATCCTCCCGGCTAAAATTCCCCAGAGCCAGAGAAAGGAGGGTGGCCTCTGGGTGGAAGCAGGAGGGGGAATCAATTCCGGTTTTCTCTCTCCCCCTTTGCTAAAAAGATGATCTGTAATGTTTTTATATGAAATTCTCTTACAGTCGATGCCACATTGCTGAGAATATTTCAGACGCCGGCATATGCTTGCTTTTCACCCATAACGTTGGGACTCCAAATGTTGATGAACCCTTGAATCTGTCGATGTAATCCATCTCCTATCTGAGAATCAGCCTCAGAAAGAGCAGTGTGCCTTTAACTCAGTGATTCCAGACTCGAATACAATAAGTAAAACCAAAAACAGAAACTGTTGAGAATATTCAGCGAGTCAACGAACTTTTAAGGTTTATTTAATTAGAGCCATAAGTAAGGTTTACATTAACACTGCAATGAAGTTACTGTGGAACTCTCCTAGTCGCCACATTCTGGCACCTGTTCGGGTACACTGAAGGAGAATTTAACATGACCAATGTACCTAACCAGAGTGTCCTTGTACTAAGGGAGGAAACTGGAGCACCCACAGGAAACCCGCATGGACACAGGAAAAACGTGCAAAATCTGCTCAGACAGTGACCCGAGGCGGGAATCAAACTTGGGTCGCTGGTGTTGTGAGGCAGCAGTGCTAAGCACTGTATCAGCGTGCTACCCAGAAAGTGCCCAGGTAATGTTCCTTCGGGATAATATCTGGAATATTAATTCTGCGTATCTCTCCAAATGCACATGCACACATACAGAGAGATAAATACACACACATAGACACATACACACACACAGACACACACACACAAACACACACATGCACAGACACAAACACAAACGCTGCCAGATCCATAGGTAATTATTCTGTTTTTTAAGATATATTTTGTTTACTTCACTTTAAGAACATAAGAACATAAGAACATAAGAAATAGGAGCAGGAGTAGGCCATCTGGCCCTTCGAGCCTGCCCCGCCATTCAATAAGATCATGGCTGATCTGTCGTGACTCAGCTCCACCTTCCCGCCCTCTCCCCATAACCCTTAATCCCTTCTCTTATCAAAAACCCATCAACCCGTTTCTTAAAAATATTTAGCGAGGCAGCCTCCACCACTTCAACGGGCAGAGAATTCCAGAGATTCACCACCCTTTGAGTGAAGAAGTTCCTCCTCAACTCTGTTCTAAACCGCCCCCCCTTTATCTTGAGTCTGTGCCCCCTAGTCCTACTGTCTTTTTTGAGCGGGAACAGTCTCTCCACCTCTATCCTATCCATCCCATTCATCATCTTATACGTCTCAATGAGATCTCCCCTCATTCTTCTAAACTCTAACGAGTACAAGCCTAGTTTATTCAGCCTCTCCTCATAGCTCAATCCCCTCAACTCCGGTATCAGCCGAGTAAACCTCCTCTGCACTCCCTCCAGGGCCAAAACATCCTTGCGCAGGTGCGGCGCCCAAAACTGCACACAGTACTCCAGCTGCGGCCTCACCAATGCCCTATACAGCTGCAGCAAGACCTCCCTACTTTTATATTCAATCCCCTTCGCTATGAAGGCCAGCATCCCATTCGCCTTCCTGACCACCTGCTGCACCTGCAAGCTGGGTTTTTGCGACTCATGCACAAGGACCCCGAGGTCCCTCTGCACCGTCGCCTGCTGCAGTTTTTCGCCCCGTAAGTAATAGTCCTTCCTACCATTCCTCCTACCAAAGTGGACCACCTCACACTTGCCAACATTGAATTCCATTTGCCATTTCCTGGCCCATTCGCCCAGTCTATCTAGATCCTTCTGCAGACTCTCCACACCCTCCGCACAATTTGCCTTTCCCCCAATCTTGGTGTCATCAGCAAATTTCGACACCCTGCACTCGGTTCCCTCCTCCAGATCATCTATATAAATGGTAAATAGCTGAGGCCCCAGCACCGACCCCTGGGGCACCCCACTAGTCACCAACCGCCAATCCGAATAGCATCCATTGACCCCCACTCTCTGCCTCCTATTTGACAACCAATCCTCTATCCACGCTAACACCCTACCCCCAACTCCATGTCCCCTGACCTTCTGCAATAACCTCTTGTGAGGTACCTTGTCAAACGCCTTCTGAAAATCCAGAAAGACCACATCCACCGGCTCTCCTCCATCCACTGCCCTAGACACATCCTCATAGAACTCCAGTAAATTTGTCAGACACGACTTCCCTTTAATGAAACCGTGTTGCGTCCGCCCTATCAAGCAATTCCCCTCAAGATGCCTCGCTATTTCCTCCTTAATGACGGTTTCTAACATTTTACCTACCACAGACGTTAAACTAACCGGCCTATAATTCCCCGCCTTTTGCCTGGCACCCTTCTTAAACAACGGCGTAACATTAGCCGTTTTCCAATCTTCCGGCACTTCCCCGGAATCCAGCGACGTCTGGAAAATAACCACCAAGGCATCCACTATCACCTCCGCCATTTCTTTCAGAACCCTCGGATGCATTCCATCCGGTCCTGGGGACTTGTCCACAATCAGCCCCTCCAGTCTGTCGAGCACCACCTCTCTAGTAACAGTAATGTCATTAAGACCCTCCATTCCTACCACCTTTCCATCGCTAACACCCGGCAAATTATTCACGTCCTCCTCCGTGAAGACAGAAACAAAGAAGTTATTCAAGACCTTAGCCATATCCCTATCCCCTACCACTAGCTCCCCTTTCTCATCCTCTAAAGGACCAACGTTTATCCTAGCCAGCCTCTTCCTTTTTATATATTTATAAAAACTCTTGCTATCCTTTTTTATATTAAGTGCTAGCCCAGCCTCATAGCTTCTCCTACCCTCCTTTATCAATTTCTTTGTCAATCTTTGTTGACATTTAAACCTTTCCCAATCCTCTTCTCGCCCACTGCTCTTAGCTACTCTAAACTCCTCCGTTTTTAATTTAACACTTTCCTTCACCTCCTTCGTTATCCACGGCTTATTACCTCTCCTCCTACTGTCCTTTTTAACCATCGGAATAAATTTCTGCTGAGCACCAAGAAAGATCTCCTTAAAGATCCTCCACTGCTCCTCAGCAGACCTACCTTCCAACGCGTTCCCCCAGTCCACATTCGCCAATTCTTCTCTCATCCTACCATACTCCCCTCTATTCAAACAAAGGACGCGTGTCCGGGAACCCACTTTCTCCTCCTCCATCTGCACCAGAAACTCCACCATACAATGATCACTCTCTCCAAGAGGATCCTTCACCGCAAGGTCCCTAATTCTACCCGCCTCATTACATAGCACCAGATCCAAGATAGCTCGCTCCCTCGTCGGCTCCAACACACAGTGTTCAAGGAAACTATCCCGGCAGCATTCCAAGAACTCCTCCTCGAGCCCACCGTGTCCAACATGGGTCGACCAATCAATATGCAGATTGAAATCTCCCATAACTACTGCCGTCCCATTCCTGCACGCTGCACTTATTTGCGCGTTAACAGCCCGCCCCACCTCCAGATCATTATTCGGGGGCCTATAGACGACACCCACTAGCGTCTTCCTCCCTTTTCTGTTCCTAATCTCCACCCACAACGATTCCACTTTCTGCTCCTTGGCTCCGATATCATCCCTTGCTACCACCTTGATACTATCCTTAATCAGCAGAGCTACTCCACCCCCTCTTTCCTCCTGCCTATCCTTCCTGAACACTTGATAACCCTGTACATTCATCTCCCAGTCCCTGTCACCTTGCAGCCACGTCTCTGTAATGGCCACCAGATCGTATCCATTTGTGTCGATCTGCGCCATCAGCTCATCCATTTTATTCCGAATGCTTCGTGCATTCAGATAAAGCGCTTTCATCCCAGCCTTCACCTGGACCCTACTTGCCGTAACGCCACCAATTGGGACATCCTTTGCCTCTTCCCTTACCTGTACCCTATCCTTAACTTTAGACCTCATAGCGTCACCTACCCTCGCACCCTCCCCCCCCCTAATTAGTTTAAAGCCTTGTCTACAGTCCTCTTTACTCGATTCGCCAGCACTCTGGTCCCAGCATGATTCAGACCAACCCCATCCTGCCCGAACAGGTCCCACCTACCCCAATACTGGTGCCAATGCCCCATAAATTCGAACCCATTCCTCCCACACCAATCCCTGAGCCACCCATTTACTTCCTTTATCCTATCAACCCTACACCCGTCTGCCCTCGGTTCAGGCAGTAGCCCAGAGATAACCACCTTGTCGGTTCTATTTTTTAATTCCATTCCCAGCTTCTCATACTCCCTTCCCAGATCCTCAGTCCGCATTTTGCCTACGTCGCCGGCACCCACATGTACTACAACGACTGGGTTCTCACCCTCCCACTCCAGATTCCTCTGCAGCCCAGATGTGACATCCTGTACCCGAGCACCAGGCAGACAACACACCCTTCTGTGCACTTTGTCATTGTGACAAAGGACAGTGTCAATACCCTTCACCCCACTATCCCCAATCACTACTACGTTCCTTTTCCCCTTCTCTTTGCCTATGTCCTGCTGCATCACTGTACCGTGTGCAGATTGCTCACCAACCTCTCTTGCCTCGTCCTCTTCCAGACTGGAAGCAAGAACCTCAAACCTGTTATGCAGGTTAAGAGGCTGAGGCCTCCTCTCCTCACCCCCCTTCCTCCTCCCAGCAGCCCCCTTTTGTCCCTGACCCTTAGATTTAGCCAGTCTAGGGGCACCCTCTCTCCCCCTGATGAGCCTCAGTGTCTGTAGCTCAGAGGCCAGCTCATCCACCTTGAGCTGGAGCTCCTCCAGCAACCTGCACTTACTGCAGACATGGTCACTGGGAAGGACCCTGGGGTCCACCAGTTCCCACATCATACAGAAACCACACATCACATGCCCCTCCATTATTCACTGTAATTTTTTATGTGAAAAAAAATTTTTCCTTGTTTCTTGCTGTAGTAGTATTGGGGAAAAAAAAAAGTTTGTTTAAAGAGTTTATGCTGTCGAGATCGAATCCGTTCAGCGCATTTGTACAGACCTTGCTTTGAACAGTGAATGAATTCCTCAGTTTCTGCAGTTTAGACTGTGTAAGGGCAGCACGGTGGCACAGTGGTTCAATTCTGGCCTCGGGCCACTGTCTGTGCGGTCTCTGCACGTTCTCCCTGTGCCTACGTGGGTTTTCTCCCAGTGCTCAAGTTTCAACCCAGAGTCCAAAGACGTGCTGATTAAGTGGATTGGCCATGCTAAATTTGTCCCTTAGTGTCAGGGGGATTAGCAAGGTCAGCATGTAGGGTTGCGGGGATAGGTTCTGGGTGGGATTGCGCTCAGTACAGACTTGATAGGTCAAATGGCCTCCCACTGCACTGTAGGCATTCTGTGATGCTGTGATTTTAAATGTAGACATCCCCCAGGTCGGCACAGTGGCACAGTGGTTAGCACTACTGCCTCACAGCCCAGCGACCCAGGTTCAATTCTTGGCTCGGTTAGCCCTAAGCAGGTGTACCTCGGGGTGGTCCCATAAGTCAGTGTAATGGTGAATATAGGACACCACATATGCTAAATCACACGAGCCTGCCCAATCCCATGGCAGCCACGGGTAGGCATTGCTTCCACAGACAAAATAGGTACCATTATATACAATCATACTGCTGCCATTTGCAGAAGAGAGGTTGATCGGGGCACCGACTGTGGATTGTAATCTGTTGCACCAAAGCCCAGGCGCAACTAGTGGCGTTACCCTGCTGAGTACATAAACTATGGCCGACAGTTTTGGTTCCATTTCTTACCGAGCAGATAGATCCCTGTTGTTTTTTCACAACAAAGTGGGGAGGAGAGTCTGATATTTTATAGCTAGGTTGCTAATGTTTCTGAAAGGCTGATAGATTACATCATCTGCCTCCGAACCCCTAAACAGCATGGTCACTGACATTGAAAGTGCCTCGCATAGTGTTACCTGATGGGGTTTTAAATGTCACTTTCCTTGTCTCGTTCTGGGTTCCATCCTGATTCAAAATCCATTCTACCATTTCTGGAGTTGACAAAGGGATAGGGAATAAAGGACTACCCCCATCACCATCCCCCCCCCACCCCCCACCCCCCCACCATTTCCTCCGTGTATGGGAATGTGTGAGCAGACCCAGCACTTGCTCAAATTTGACTGTAATGCACACAGGTGAGATGTATACACGAAAGTGTTCACGTGAGGGGTCCAATTTCAACGGATTGGTGCAATGACCTCTTGGATCGGTCAAATCTCATTGTACCCATTCTCCCGAGCCTTCTGCTGTTGATGAGCACAGGTCCGCCTTGTTGTCCAACGAGGGGCATACACGCGATGGGTCGTACTTGGAGCTACTCTTGAATGATCAAGATTGGCCTAGTGCTTCATAGAACCAGCATAGAACCCTACAGTGCAGAAACAGGCCCTTCGGCACATCGAGTCTGCACCGAACACAATCCTACCCAGACCCTATCCCCATATCCCTACACATTTACCTGCTAATCCCTCTAACCTACACAACCCAGGACACTAAGGGGCAATTTTAGCATAGCCAATGAACCTAACCCGCACATCTTTGGACTGTGGGAGGAAACCGGAGCACCCGGAGAAAACCCACGCAGACACGAGGAGAATGTGCAAACTCCACACAGACAGTGACCCGAGCCGGGAATCGAACCCAGGACCCTGGAGCTGTGAAGCAGCAGTGCTAACCACTGTGCTACCGTGCCGCCCTGTCATGTTGTTAGTGTGTGCTTAAACTGGGCCAGATGTTGGGCAACACAACAGCTCAGCGACAATCACTGATTGCTGTGCAGACACATGGATTTGGGCCGGTGTCGGTGGGAGTTTGCACATTCTCCCCGTGTTTACATGGATTTTCTCCGGTGCTCCAGTTTCCTCCCACACCTCAAAGATGTGCTATTAGGCTGATTGGAAGTAATACATTATCACTAAATTAGTTTCCCTCAATGTGGATTGCCATAAAAACAATAGATAAGGGTCATGGGTGGAGGGGGGGACTGGTAATATTAAAATGTTGGGGCGGGCTCGTTGGGCCGAAGGGCCTGTTTCCCGGGCTGTTTTTGTTCTCTGTTCTTTGTTCATCCCGGTCCCTCAGCTAAACACTGGAAATTCCAGATACACCAAGTTACATTGCATGGGAGACCACAATCATCTGCCCCTCCAACAGAGTTGGCATCATAGTATGGTTAAGGAATCCCGAGCAGAGGTCCCTACGGGTTACTTCCCAGGGGCCTATTCCGTGTGTCGGATTGAAGAAATGGGTGATTTCAAAGAGGTGTGTGAAAACAAGAATGGTATATTGAAATTGAGATGTTTCCAGATAGGACACAATCTGGGACATTTCACACAATGATGATGGGTGAACTGGATTTACTTTAAGTTTGGGTTTTAGCAGCAAAGATTTAAATACGCAGGAGTTTATGAAGGCAAGTGAATTCAAGGATAAGGCCTGTGCAACATTGAAATTCCGTGGCTGAGGCCAAGAGGAGGTAATTGATGTTACACACGTGGCCAGTGGTATGATTGAGAATGGTGAGGGAGAGAATAGATTTTTAGAAGTCAGCTCAGAGTCAAATCGAATTTGGAGCATTTAAACGGGTAATATCAGTCAGAGCAGACTGGGTCTGAAGGAGATAAACTAGCTTCACTAACACTAACCGAAGGCAGTGGCTTTATACTTCACAAAATTTAAATTACAGGATCAGTACTAGACAGAATTTAAGAACATAAGAAATAGGAGCAAGAATAGGCCAACTAGCCCTTCGAGCCTGCCCTGCTCTTGGAGTACCGTAGTCAGTAGAGAACTTACCAGGGACACCAACAATAGCTAAACCAGGATAGTAACCTGCCTGAATAATCAAAAGAATGTATCGGATCCGAACTGCTGATGGTAACCAATCTTTTGAAAGAAGGAAAAGAGTAAAGGATAATGTCCTGTCCAGTGTTTTGGCATTACAATCCATTATTCTTAAATCCTGTCCCTTTGTGGTGAAGTTCCAATCGTTTGTTCCCAGATTTAAATCCATTGTTGGAAAGTTCCAACCTGTTCTTCTCAGCCTTTGATCTCTCCTCTCCTCTCCTCTCTCTCGCTCTGCAGGGGCTGATTGCCATTACTGTCAGAGTTAACACTCCTGTTGACACCCTATAAAACTAATTGAAATCAATCTCCTATTAATAGCAGATGTAAGTTCTGCAGTGACGTCGTTCTGACCCAATGGGGACAGGCACTTAATTCTCTCACTGAACAAACAGGTGTGTTGAACACCTTCATTCGCAACATGTTTATACCACAATCAGTCTGGATGAGAGGAATGAGTGTAAATGAGAGAGAACAATGGAAATTGTGGGAACATTGATCAGTATTTTTCAATGCTGCTTCGTTCTGGGAGTGACCTGAGAGAACTGATTTGTTGTCACTGTTCCAAGTGGGGACGGATTAACTCTTGAGCTGCAATTCAAAGCTGTGTGGATTAAGTTGATTGGCCATGATAAATTGTCCCTCTGTGTCAGGGAGATTAGGAGGCAAATATATGGGGTTGCATGGATGGGAACTGGGAGAGACTGTTGTCGATGCAGTCTTAATGGCCCACGTCGCCACCCTCTAGATTATATAATTCCACAATTCCATGATTCGGAACAGTCAGTACAATTTCCCACGTGAGGGACTTTTCATGGGACATATTCCTGAAAGTAAAAAAAAGTTTAAAAAACAGGAGCGCATGTATGGACAATTATGTCAGATACATGTAGTGGAAAACAAAAACAGAAATTACTGGAAAACATCAACACATCTGACAGTGAATTGGACAGCGAATAGCGTTCTTTATCTAACCAGATACTGTTCATGAAGGAATTCGGGTTCATGTTATATACACAGAAAAATTATGATTTAGTGTGTTGTTATTTCAACTGGAAGCAATGTGTTTAAAGAACAGTAACTGTATGGATATGATATTGGATAACAGAGAGATGTTGCTGAGCAGTGCTAAAAGATGTTTGTTCAGATTGCAAGGGGATATGGAATGGTTTTCCTTTGGTGTTGATAATAATGCAGATCACTTCCATGATAAAAGAAAATAAACATTGTCTGGTTTAGTTGGAGATCAGGTGTTTCTCGCATCACAGTGATTACTCGATGTGCTGCAGGGTCAATTCTGCAACATATGATTCCATGGAGATGGAATACTTTCAACATATTCAGATCTGAAAAGGTAGGAAATTTACCAAATGGACAGAAAGCTGGTTGGCAGTGAGAAACAAAGAGTAGGAATTAATGGGTAATTTTCAAATTGGCATGCATTAACTAGTGAGGTTCCACGGGGATCTGTGCTGGGACCCAGGTAATTCAATATATATGAATTATTTGGATGTCGGAACACAACATAACATCTCAAAGTTTGCATATGACAACAAATTGGGTAGGAGGGTGAACTGTAACGAAGATGCAGAGATCATTCAGCATGATGTACACGTTGGGTGAGTGGGCAAATCAATTGCAGATGCCGCATAATTTGGATATATGTGAGTGAAGTTCAGTCACTGAACATGATTATTGAATGTTCATAGGTAACTTCTACTTGCTGTTGAATGAGGTACTTGGAATCTTAGGTGTGCTTATGTTGTCTAGAAATGTAACTAGATGATTATAATCGCATTTTCAGAGTCTAACAATCTAGGGGCGATAATTGAAGTGTGGCATGTTTTCATCAATTGCCAGGCGTTCAAAGCGTGGCCATTCGTCATGAATGTTTCTCAAATTAAAAACACCTCCTGAAACTTTGAACTATTATGGAGGGAAAGTGGAGCTATGGATCCAAATAAGTTATTTTTCAGGAATGGAAGACAGATGCTCGTGTCAGCAGGGATCGAGTGGCATGGAAGAGCGGAGATAGGCCCGGGCATGTGGAAGGAGAGGGGATAAAGGCAAATGTGAACATTGTGATTACCCAGGAACCGTGGTAGAAAGGAACACGATAGCATTGTGAATAGAACAGGAAACTGCACGTGAAATTTGGAGAAAAGTCCATAGGAAAGATAGGCCTTCAAGGAGAATGGGACTTGCCAGAGAAAAGAGGCGTAGCAAACAGCGAGCGGAGGGGGAAGTGAGGGGTTCGGAGCCGCTGTAATGCGACGGGTGGATTTTTTAAAAAATGCATTAGCCTATCCCATTCCAGGTTGTTATAAAAACTATGGATGAGCCTTTCACTGTTTTTTTTAATTCCACGTTTAGTTCCATCTTTCAATCCATTATGGCATCCATTATTGCAAACCAATAAAGGCTTATGCTAAGTCAATATCATATTATTTCCTTTAAAATTATTTTGCTATACAAAACATCTTGACAGTCTATTTTAATCGTTGATGCTAAAAGCGACGCATTGCAGTCATCACAGGGATGGAGAAACTATTAAGCAGCTAATACGGTTTTAGACAGAAGACATAAGGCACTACCAGCAAAGCGTTAACTGATTTTTGAATTAAAGATTATAATGTAATGAAACAAATAATTTAAGCATCTGTACATATAATGAGGGAATTAAAAAGAAATTATGATTTTAAAACACATATTCTGATATTTTAAACACATTTTAATTATTGAATGAATTGTTATTCATTTCAACCAAAAGCAGGTTTTTGCAAAGTATGTTTTTGCAATGAATAGGGAATTTCATTGTCCAGGCATAGAATAGATACCTTTTTGAAAGTAGGATCTCATGCCTATTTAGTTTTGGCAATGAGCCGCTGGAGATGTCCATATTGACCTCAATGACGAGCAGTCTTATTTACATTCCAAAAGGAAGGGAGTTCAGCCAAGACAGGAGTCAGCATCCAAACTAAATGGACGAATGAGAAATTATTCTGCCGGATGGCAAAATGCAATTTGCTGAGTAATTGGTCAAGAATTATTATTGATGTCCGTTTACTCAATGTAGTTGGTTTTAAATTAATATGAAGCGGGAACTATCAATAAGAAAATCTATAATTAATCTGTATTTGACAGGACACAATGGATTCATTGGAGAATTCTGCCACTCTATTCCAGTTCTGCGTTTTGTGATCTCGAGGAACAGTTTGTCGCTTTAGTTTTGTTTTAAATAAATGTTACATCTTCATACTGAAGTATCTGCCTCTTGAGTCTTATATTGTTTGTAGTTAAAGATAATATTGGCCACCTCAAATTATTTCAAACCATCTCAACTTAGTATAAACGATGTCAGCGACTCAAGTAATAACTTCATCAATGTCAGGTGGTCAAAAGATACGAAAATCGGAAATTCACTGACTCAGCATCTCATTATAATGTACAGCTCCAATTTTGTATGATCAGCTTATTGTTAGGTTACTCGGGGCATTGAGTGACGGTCAAAACCCTACATTAGCACAACAGTTTGTTGCGAAAAAGTATTCCTTCAACGCTGTATAATATGTCGCCATTGCCTCTAATGGACACAATTTCTGCAAAGACTAGTTTCAGGAATATTGTTATTCCTTTGCTCTAGGTGATGTAGTTGTCCACCAACTAATGGAAAACGCATTACTAAACCACACTTCTCATGTGAGGTAATCGTGATGGTCACCACATCAGCTGCAGAAATAAGAGAAAAAAAACAACTTTCAAATTCTTCGACATCTGAGAAGTGTACATTCAATAACTAATTGCTTCTGTATAGCTTAGCTGAATAGATATTTTGGAACTGCTTTGACTTGATTGAGTTTTACTTGTGCAAAGCCAACTAACTTATTTAATAAAACCAGGGATGAGAGCCAGGGGGCGCATCATTATATTTTTCAATTCGGCCCTAAACTTTCTTTGGGAAACTGCATAAATGAAAGTGTTTGTGCAAGAACTCAAACACCTAAGCATATATCCTGATAGTTCCGCAATGGTGAAAGAATCATTGTAATCTGTGCTTAAAAACTGTTCATCTGTGAAATTAACACTTATGAAACAGATAAAAATAACCATCCATAACAATAGAAAGGTGCCCGATATGACAAGCAGCAAAACGATGGATTTCCTTCGGTTTTCCAGCTCGGGATCAGTGTGATTGTCAGATCTCTTTTGTCCTATGATGTCCTTCCGTATTCTATTAGCCAATATAATGTGCCGGATTGTTAGTGCATTCAGCAATATTATCAATACAAACGGTGTGAAAGGTGTCAAAATAGTGTCCATCCAGAAAAAAGCTATCCATATGGGAAAGGTGTAGAAGTCTGTTTTTGTATTACACGACCATGATACGTTGTCAATTACTTCCCGAGGTTCATAAATGAAGTAGGCTGGAAGATTTTCTAAAAAGCTTACACAGCACACCACTGCAATTACCACATATGCTGTTTTCTCAGTGCAATATTTAGTCCTTACGTTTTGGAAACAAATCGAAACAAATCGATCAAAAGTGAAAGCTACAGTTAGCCAGACAGACCAATCAATCGAAAGGAAGAGCAAGGCTAGATTCAGACGACAAATAGAAGTTACATTCAAGAATGTATTTGAGAAATATGCATCTTGAATCTCATACAATATTACGTCGAAGATCATGACCATTAGATCAGCCACTGCCATGGCCACCAGGTAATGTGTGATGCATTTGGAGAGACCACACTTTCCACGGGAGAGTATCACGATTGTCACCAAATTTGCTGCAGAAAAACATACAAATATATCTCAAATTTTCTGGTATCAGATATATTTACAATTAATATCTAACTGCTGAAACATAATGGATATTATTTTATTCATTCAGTAGTCTCTTTCAAAATCAGACAATTGTGTAGAAATCCTAAGGAATTCCTAAAAAAAAAGCCTCATTTCATTCTGAATGATTCGTTAGAATTGTGTATTGTCGGATTGCTATTAAGGGTTATACCGTATTGCAAACTGTTTATTTTTTACAACACATGGAACATCGGCTAAGAAATAAACCGTTTACCATTTGGGGAGCCTGTCAAAAATTGGATGATCCATTGATCAAAAAAGGCAATTTGTAAAAACATATTTCTCTGGCGTAGATGAATGGACAGAAATAAATATGGTATGCGTGCCGTTTGGGAGCGATGGGTGTGGGGATGGCCCCTGCGGGCGGGGAACCGCGAGCTCACCTAACCTCATTGAAACAGTGAATTTCTTAATGGCTATTGATAATCCCTATGTGTCAGTTCCATTCTTTGTCAGTTTAATATGCTGAATGCAAATGTGAAGGATTTTTTTTCCCCATATGAAGTACGACTTTAAGTTGTATTATTCGGTCAGCAAAAAACAAAAAAACAGTTTGTTTTTTTGCTAATGATTGAGTTCAGTTTGTCGTTGTCCAAGGAACACGGACAAAGATCATTGCAATAACAATTGCATTTAGCAATAAAATGACTATGTACCATCAGGGATCGAGGTGGGACCGTAACAACAGCAACTATAATTCTGCATTCATTTGTTAACCACTTCGACATGCCTAACTCATGAAAACAGTAAGAAACAACATGATATAACCCGGCACTGAACCGTATGATTTTAATGAAACCATTGTTTAAATTTGAAGCACATGAAAATATAGTTTGTAGAAACTTTTGGAGATTAAATATAATTGCAGTTTTAGAATTTATTGATTCCTTTTTCTGTGGTGACCTCTTTCATTTAGCTAATTGCAAACATGCAACGAAAGAAATTGGACAGATGAGTTTAAATGTACCGCAAAAATGAAGTGTTAATTCATTTTTGTTGTCATCTGCCCATGTCAAATTGAATAATACAAAAATGTCTGCAAAAACACAGCAGGACTGCCAGATGAATGGACAGAAATAAATATATTATGCGTTTTTGTTTGGGAGCGACGAGGAGAAGAGTTAACATTTCATAGAATAATACAATCCCGACCGTTTAGTCCATCGCGTCTGCACGAAAGCATCGAAACACAATCCCACCCCAGCCATCCCCTCCATTCCATCTCTGACTCACGCGTTTACCAGGTCAAATCTATCCACACACATTTAGGCACTGAGGGGCAATTTAGCATGGCCAACTCACCATTTCGGGTCTAAATGACGGCCCCGCCTATTTGAATGCCTTTCAAAGTTGCATTCCATTCTTGAAAGAATAAAGGAACATCGTGACTCTGACGTGTAACCCATCACAACACCGTGAGAACAAGTGCTGAGTACGCGTGGCCAATTCTCTCAGTAACCGTGCGTCCCAGATTCAGATTTTCTTTTTCAGTAAGATGTGGGAAGACAACGGAAAACATAGACTAGATTTCTACTCAAGTTGCTCTATTGCAATTGGTGAATTTAATCCCTTGAATAGATTGCAATTGTTATCACCGGAGAATTCAACTTGACAGACGGGATGAGATTTACTTTCCTTTTTCTGGCCAGGAATCCTCAATAGAATATGATCGCATGTTATCTCTTTCAGGTCTTTTTGAGATTCAGTTCTTTTTCATTCGGAAGAAGCTGAACAACAGACAAGAAGTGGTAGGGTGCATTTGGCGGTAAAGGCATCCCTTTCTCCCTCATATGTCGGGACAAATTAAAGTATAGCTGCTTTATTGACACTTGCAAACAGAAGTTATTGCATACTTCCTGCATTGAATTTTACGGCAGGAATCTGCTAGTTTTCG
The DNA here is from genome assembly GCA_037974335.1 of Prionace glauca. Taxonomy (NCBI): domain Eukaryota; kingdom Metazoa; phylum Chordata; class Chondrichthyes; order Carcharhiniformes; family Carcharhinidae; genus Prionace; species Prionace glauca. Next base: position 141,270,653 of record CM075725.1, on the reverse strand, counting down.
GATATACTCCATGTGAAATTTTACTGCGCCTTCTCAGTCCAAGAAACACAAAACACCTAAGATATAAAGATTGAGATTTGCCCAATGCTTGCCAGATATGCCATGACTTGGATTTAGACTTGCAGCTGGCTAATAGTAGCTGAATTAATTTTCATGTTAATGTGAATATATTATTCATGTATCTCACAAGCTCCACTGGGAAGAGGCTTCTGGCAGAAATGAACAATCACACATTTGATGTTGCACAACTCACCGAGAAGTGCTAAGCAATAAAATATGTCCAATTACATCGCCTGCCAGCTGGCACATACTGGCAAGTGCGCCCCAAGATTTCCGATGGCAACAATGACAAAATAAAAGTAACTATTACCCAAATCAAAACATAAGCGGCCGTTGTCGTGTAGTTACTTAAGGCGGCATCGGAAAATAGATGGCTCCAAATGGTCGGGTAGCCGGAAACACGATATATACATATCATGAAATAACTTCAAATTGTTCTGGAAATGCGAAACTCAGCAACTGCTAGATGATAATGCGATTGGTCAGGGTAAAAAGCATTCAATCACTTTCTATTCAAATAAATGACAACTCGCCTGTACTCTAAAATAAGCTGCCCATTAGCTCTATCCTTTACTGTACTGCCGTTAAAGAGTGATTACAGTTGCGGAGTTCCAGCAACTGTAAGTCTTGTTTAGTTGCTTGTTTAGTCGGCTGAAAGCGCCAGCAAGACTTTTGGTAGGAATGGGGAAATATTTGACTCGAATGCTCATCTGGCTTCCAATTGCAGCTTCATTCAGGATGTTATTTCAGGATGGCTGCATTGAACCAAGTGTGCATATTTGTTCGAATTTCACTTCTCAATCATTGACTTACAAAGAAAAAGACGACTACTTTAAAATGTAAGTTCCGATTTTAATGCTTGCTACAGAGGGCGAAAAACAATACGAATGCTCATAAAGGCTGACCGCTGTAACTTTGTCGCCAAAGATCAATAGACAGAACAAATTGCAATTAATCTCAGTTAATTAATGTAACCACATAAGACTAACATGCTGCCATTCACTCAATGGTACTTCAATGCCTCATGCCCTAGCTGCGAATAGAATACATCGAAATAAGGAGATATTACATTTCCTTCTATATCAGGAAGAGGGAAGGAAAAAATATCTACGATGTATTTTAATTTCCACAGATTAATACATCTTACCAGGCACTCCAACTATTGCAAGAATTGGGTAATAGATGTTTTCTATCTGTATGATTATTGGTAGCCCCATATTCAGATCGACGTGACGCTGTTCCTCAGAAAAATACAAATACTCTGCTTTCAAAATAAGTCTCGTATTTATACCAGAGCAAATCTTTAGCGGCATTTTAATATGGTCCCATGGCTGGCATTAGTGTCAAATCTTTGAACAAACAGATGAAGCCTTGATCACTGTTGATAATACGCGTACAATATCATGATTTCCTATTCCCAAAGTACAAAGAGAGAAAATATCACTTTAATTGGTAATCCCAAGCAATATATTTCCACAACAACGATTCTACAATAATGATCCAACTTCAATTTGGACATATGTACAGATAAATGTAAGGTATTGGTGAGAACAAGTGTGCATTATTGTCATATATTGCATTACTGTCTGATTTTACTTATTAACGGTCTAACCCTCTTCTTCATTGCACAAGTGTATGTGTAAGTATAATGAGACACAGTACTGTTTGTGAGATGGCAGAATACTCAGGTAAACACGGCGGGTGTTAATTTATGAAGATTAACAGTCCCTTGGATGTGTAGAAATCTGACACTCTGGATGTTATGACATGCCTTAAACAGAACGAAAGAAGTGTTGAAAACTATACATTTAGCTTGATTCATTGATACAGATTGAAAATAGTTGTGGTCCAAGAAATGAACTCTGCCGGAAGCCGCTAGTTACAGATTGACAACTGGAGAATGATCCATTTACCCCAACCCACTGTTTTCAATCAGTCAGTAAATCTTCAATCCAGTCCAAAACACCCGCAGCTCAATCCCTTGGGACCTAACCTTCTGGATCGATATTTTGTATGGCACTTTATAAAATGCCTTCTGGAAGTCCAGACAGATTATATCCACATTATGTATCTGGCTGGTTCCATCCTCAAATAACTCTAGCAGATTTTTCAAACAAGACTTGCCCTTCAAAAGCTATGTGACATTTGTGAATTGAGCTTTGATTTTCCAGATGCTCCGTCACCTCCCGCTTCCCTGTCACAGATGTAAAGCTGACTGATCTATAGTTTCCCACATTTTCCCTCTCTCTTTTCTTGAATTAAGGCGCCACATTAGCATTATATCCTTATTAAATGATAGATTTTAAACCTTTTGCAATCCCTTTTCCTCTCAGCAATGAACTTGAATCCTCATGTCTTCAATACTTCTCTAAACATCTGTCAACGTCCTTTCACCGTTCTTCCCTTTGAAACACTTGCCGAGTCTTCCTTGGCCCGCTCTTCCATTAGGCCTGTATGATTACCCAATGCTTAAGTCATCTCACTTCCAATCTGAATTTCACCCCTTCCAAGTGGCTCTTCATTACACTAATTGCAACAAAGGGAGTGAAACCAAAATTCACCAAATTGATTCCCAGCATTGATCGTTTGTCTGATAGCACATGAATTAATAACTTGGTCTCTATGCTGTGGCGCTCATAAAAAGATAATTTATTGATTAAAAAAAAACTGAGGACAATGCACAGCCACCACTCACCCACCCTCACACTCCTGCCAGGCTAGAATCATTGTATCCCATCATAAGAAAGCACTGATTTCCGAGCTTTTTTTCTAAATTTCAGCCGGAAAATCCTCGATGCATGCAATATGTTGCCCGCCCAACTTAATCATCACCCATACCCACCCCCTCAAACACACACATGCACAAAGCATGCTTACTTCACGAGCTCTTAGTTGCACATAAACTGTGGACTTGGATTGTTCTCAAATGCCTACTTGACCACACAAAGTGATACATACATGGACCGGTCAAGCACAGCATCCATCAACATTCCTTTTCAAATTACGTTCCTGTTTTCTGGCTTCACTTAACTGTAGTTGTATTCCAGTGTCCTCTATTTCCCACCGTATTTTATTATTCTACCACCCGGTTCTGTCAATGTTCCTCAAGTGTGGATATTCGTTGATATTTGCAGATCATTCCCCATGATTAAGAGCAAAAGGGATAAAATTGGTCCTCTTGAAGATCAGCTATGTATGGAAGCAAAAGAAATGGGGGAGATATTAAATGTGTTTTTTTTTGCATCCGTATTTACTAAGGAAGCTGGCATAAAGTCTATGGGAATAAAGCAAACAAGTAGGGAGGTCATGGAACATTTTCAGTTTAAAGGAGGGGAGCTGCTTGCTGCCTTGAGGCAAATCACAGTAGATAAATCCCCAGGACCGGACAGGGTATTCCCTCGGACCCTGAAGGAGACTAGTGTTGAAATTGCAGAAGCCCCTGGCAGATATATTTAAAATGCTAGTATCCAGGGTGAGGTGCCGGATGATTGGAGGATAGCTCATGTTGTTCTATTGTTTAAAAAAAGGCCTAAAGAATAATCTGGAAAACTATAGGCTCGTAAATTTGACGTCAGTAGTCGGTAAATTATTGGAAGGATTATAAGGGATAGGAGCTATAAATAATTGGATAGATAGGGACATATTAAGGAGAGTCAACATGGCTTCGTGCATGGTAGATCATGTTTAACCAATCTATTAGAATTTTTCGAGGAGGTTACCCGGAAAGTGGATGAAGGGAACGCAATCGATGTTGTCTAATAAACTTCAGTAAGGCCTTTGACAAGGAGATAAACATACTTCCAATAAAAAAGGGATGAAGGCATATGGGGAACAGGGGTGAAGGTGGATTTGAAACCAATGGAATATCAGCCACGATCTTATTGAATGGCGGAGCTGCCTCGAAAGCCTGAATTTTCCTACTTGTGTACCTAATTCACATATTTCATAGATCAATATTGCATTTTTATCTGATACACCAATTCAATTTTGAACCATTTGGGTTTTGTTGCCTTTTTCAGGTTGTTGTTCTGTGCTGCCACATAATAAATATTAACTGCCTTCTGCACATCTGTCCATGTCTTCCTATAGTTGGTTACTACTTTTCTTATTGATCCTCATATTTACACATATTTCATGGATGGATGGAAATGTGGATGGATAGATGGATGGATGGATGGATAGATGGATGGATGGAAGGATGGATGGATGGAAATGTGGGTGGATGGATGGATGGAAATGTGGGTGGATAGATGGATGGATGGATGGATAGATGGATGGATGGATGGATGGATGGATGGATGGATGGATGGATGGATGGATGGATGGATGGATGGAAATGTGGGTGGATGGATGGATGGAAATGTGGGTGGATGGATGGATGGATGGATGGATGGAAATGTGGGTGGATGGATGGATGGATCATTGGATGGATAGATAGTTGGGTGGATGGGTGGATGGAGCGAGGAATAGAGGCCTCAAGTGTTGGATAAAGGGATAGATTGAATGACAGATTGATGGACGGAGGAAGGAAGTGAGGGAAGGAGGATCTCTGGGATGGAGGATCTGAGGATGGAAAAGGAGGGGAGAGATGGCCAAAGGATGGAGAGGTAATTAAAAAGAACATAGTACAAATGAATGAGCGCAACAGGCTAGCATTGGCAATAGACAAAAAGGGGTGAAGCAGAGTGAGCAAGAAAAATGCAGAGAAAATAAGAGTGAAGATGGAATAGATATGATATAACTTGATCCAATTTAGAAAGAGGGAGACTTCAATAAGATGTCAAGAGGCCAACATTTGTAAACACAGCTCGCCTTGTTTATTCTTATTACCTTTTAACCGAAATCAGATGTCATCAGATGGAGGGATTTATTGTGGGAATAATAAAGAATTCTATCCTATGAAGCTGAAGGTGCTGTTGCTAATGATGTAGTGTGAGAAATACAGGAATGCTGAATAGCTGAATTGTAGTAACTTAGAAATCGGTGGACGTTATGCTTTCTTTGGAATATTTTGTCACTATTTAGGGAGTTATATGTAACAGACTTAAAGAGGTACGGCGATCTGTCGTTGATGCAGGAGTTCTAGGTCTAGGGAGCGTTGTTTCAGACGCAGGGGTTAGAGTTGAGTAGGATATAGTATGTATAGAAGGCAGATGGAGTACAATGTTAGCAAATGTGATGTTATCCAGTTTGGTAGAAATAATAGTAGGAGGGATTATTATTTAAAGGGCGAAAAGCTGCAGCATGCTACGGTGCAGAGGGACCTGGGTTTCCTTGTGCATGAGTCACAAAAACCCAGCCTGCAGATGCAGCAGGTGATCAAGAAGGCAAATGGGATGCTGGCCTTTATAGCAAAATAAAAAGCCTACAAAGTGGCGAGGATTAGTGGGAAACCAGCGGATTAGGATGATCTTTAAAGAACAGAGAACAACTAAAAAGAGCAAGAAGCGGGAAGAAGTTGAAACATGGGTGTAAGCTAGCTAGTAATATAAAAGAAAATAGGAACAGTTTTCTTTGATATACAAAAGGTAGGATAGGCAAAATTAGATAATGGACCCCTGGAAAATGACGCTGGAGAAGTACTAATAGGAAACAAAGAAATGACAGAGGATCTAGACAGTTATTTTGTGTCAGTCTTCACGGTGGATGACACCAGAGGGTTGCAGGCTCCAGGAGACTCGGGGACACCGATGAGTGCAGTGGCCATCGCCAGGGTGAAGATCCTGGGGAAGCTGAAAAGTCTGAAGGTTTCAGATCTTCAGACTGGTGAAGGATGCACCACATCCTGTGGTTCTATAAAAGATATTGTGGATGTCATGGAGGCATTGGTGGTGATCTTCGGGAATTACTCGAGGCAGGAAAGGTCCAGACGACTGGAAAATATTTAATGTAACACTGCTATTTAAGAAGGGAGGAAAGCCGCAGACGGGCAATTATAGGTTGGTTTGCCTGAATTCGTTCATTGGCGAGATTTTAGAGTCCATTATTAAAGATTGGATCGCAAGTACATCGAAATGTATGATAAAGTAGGACTGATTCAGCACGGCTTCTTGAAGGGGAAGTCATGTCTGACAAATCTGTTAGAGGTTTTTGAGGAAGTAAGAAGGAAGTTAGCTAAAGGAGAACCAGCGGATGTGATTTATTTATACCTTCAGAAGGCATTTGACAAGGTGCGAAATAGAAGACCATTAAATAAGTTAAGCGCTCATGGTGTTAACTTTAAGATCCTGTCATGATTAGAGAATTACCTGACTGCCAGAAGGCAGAAAGTGGGGATGAAAGGCTTCTGTCACGATGGCAGTGGTTGATTAGTGATGTGCCTCAGGGGTCGGTGCTGGGAACACAACTTTTCACAATATACTTCACCACTTTGGAAGAGGGAAGTTGCTAAATTTTCAGATGGTACAAAGACATGAAGAGGGGCAGGTATCATTGAGGAAGAGAAAGAGGCGGTAGGGGGCTGCAGAAGGGTTTGGATAGGCTAGGAGAGCAAACAAGTGCCAGATGGAAGAGTGTGCACTTTAGATGGAGGAATGGAGATATAGGTTATTTTCTGAATGGGGACATACTTAGGAATCAGAAGCACAAAGGGACTTTGGAGTCCTTGTATAAGATTCTCTTAAAGTCAATGTATAGGTTCAGTTGGAATTTAGGGAGGCAAATGCCTTCATGTCGAGGGAGCTAGAGCACAAGAGAAGGGATGTACTTCTGAGATTGTATAAGGTTCTAATCAGGCTTCATTTGGAGTATTGTGATCAGTTTTGGGCCCCGTATCTCAGGAAGGATGTGTCTGCCTAGTGGGTTCTGAGGATGTTCTGAGGAGTGGGTTCTGAGGATGTTCATAAGAATGATCCCTAGAATGAAGAGCTTGTCATATGAGGAACGGTTGAGGACTCTGAGTCTGTACTCGTTGGAGTTTAGAAGAATGAAGGGAGTTCTTATTAAAACGTACAGGATATTGCGAGGTCTGGGTAGAATGGACGGGGAGAGGATGATTCCTCTAGTAGGAAAAACCAGAATCAGAGGACCTCAGGTTAAAAGGATGATCCTTTAAAATAGAGATGAGGAGGAATTTCTTCAACCAGAGAATGGTGAATCCGGGGACCCCTTCACCGCAGAAGGCCATGGAAACCAGGTCATTGAGTATCTTTAAGACAGAGATAGTTATGTCATTGATTAATATAGGGATTCGCTGTTATGGGGAAAAGGCAGGAAAATGGGGATGAAAAAAACAAGAGATATGTTTGAATGACGGAGCAGACTCGATGGGCTGAGTGGCCTAATTGTGCTCCTTTGCCTTATGGTCTTGTGCTCTTACAAATGTACAAAGTTGATACTGGTGAAATTCAGAAGTTTGTTTCTGTTTTTTGTTCTCTCTCCAGAGGCGTCATCTCCGAAAATAAGAGTGTGTTCAGATCCAAGCCGGAAATTATAATGTGCTTCATAAAGTTAGCATACACTATATGTTAACACCTGAGTTTGGCATGGGTGAGAATAAGGTTTATCACTCAGTCATGATTCAAGAACACCACAAGGAAAATTCTATCAAACAAAGTCTTAAGAACATAGTGAAAACTTAATTTTAAAAAATTAGCATCAATCTTACCACTTACCATATTCAAACACAACGCATATAAACCTATCTGTTGTTCCAAGTCAATCAACATCACACAAACATGAACTCTTTTCTAGACTTGGTGAAAAAAGCAAGCATGCTCAAGTGACATTGGGTTTTCAGCTTTGTTACACCTGCTACGGAATAATGCTTTGGATGTTGGATCATTTCTCTGAGACTTCCGAGTTCTGGAACTTTCTAAAACGCCTCTGGAGAGAGAATAAGAAACAGAAACAAATTTCTGAATTTCACCAGTATATAACTGACATTTTTTTTCAACTCCGGAGAGGGGAAAACAGATGACGCTGCTTCTTCTCTCAAATCCAAATAGTGTCTGAGAAAATCAAACTAAAGACAACAACTTCAGAGAGTGGGGAAAGTCACAGTTGATGCTCTCCAGTTCAGGCAACTGCTAAAAAGCAAAACTAAAAAAATGGACTTTTCTGCTTTTATCACATGACATAAATAGCCAGTGAATTTCCATTGAACAATCCCAAGGGAGCATTAAAACACATAGGACCTTGCATTAGACCAGCTTAAAATTGACATTATATCAATTATGCAGCTTCAGTAACACACATAGGATACCGGTTACAGACATTATTGTACCAACAAGGTCTTGAAAAGGAGCATGATTAAAATACACTTTTTAAAGATACAGTAAAGCCACAGCTCCTCCTTTCAAAAAAATGAACCATCAATATTCAAAGATGGCCTTAATTTTCAATCTTAATTTGCACACCGCTGGTACACTACAATTGATATACAAACACTTCATAAAATCAAAACTTGCAAACATAATAGGAGTATAGTCCATTTCAGCCCTTGTCTTCCACCATCGAACGTTCCTCCTCTTGTCATCGAATCCTGACTTGCTGGTGTGGTTCAGCTGCACCGTCGTTCCTCTCCAAAATGCTTTATCAGATGTTAATCCTGCTTTGATTGTGAATCCGACCTCAATTTTGTCGTAAAAATGTTAAATTAGCTCTGTCAATGTCCTTAGGAAGCAAGGTGGGATAAGAATAATAAAATATTGCATGTGTGTAGTCAGCGCCATTCTGAAAGCTCATTTTAGCTCGGCCCCCCTTCTTGTTCATCGACTATATCTCTTCTGTCTGACAGCAAAACTCATCGGCTTGCTCTCGGTATTTACCATGTGCACCCTCTTTGGGAAAGAAACTCAGTGCTATGTCTTTCTGGGTATCAGAACCCACTGCAGCCAAGGTTTCAAAAATTAGTGTGGCACTTACATTGCTGCAAAGAAACACCGCATCATCTTCAATGAGCATTTGTGTTTCACTGGGCATCCACAGCTATACAGACTGTGCTGATTAATTTTTCAATCAGGTCATTTCGAATTATTAGAGAATTTCAGCAAACAATGAAATTTCTAATTGTTGTCATGTACTTTGATCTGCACTAGTATGACACATCTGCTTCTCAATGCCCTTTTTAACATGACACATGCCTGTCGATTCATTTTCACTTTACTTTGCAGTGATGGTGAGCTGTTTGTGACAGCTCTGGTCAATTAAGTTCAACAACACAGGAGGAGGGTTGCACAAAGTCAACTTGTCTTGTATCTGTCTCCAAACCTTTCTTTATTCATGTTAGAATCATGGAATCCTACAGTGCAGAAACACGCCCTTCGGCCCATCAAGCCTGCACGGAACACAATCCCACCCAGGCCCTACACCCATAACGCTACAAATCACACCCACTAATCCCTCTAACCTACCCGTCCCTGGACATTAAGGGCCAATTTCTTAGCGTGGCCAATCAATCTAACCCACACATCTTTGGACTGTGGGAGGAAACCGGAGTACCCAGAGGAAACCCACGCAGACACAAGGAGAACGTGCAGACTCCACACAGACAGTGGGCCGGGAAGCGAACCCAGGACCCTGGAGCTGTGAAGCAGCAGTGCTAACCACTGTGCTACCGTGCCGCCCATCTGTGCTACTGTCCCGCCCGTTATTGTCCCGAAACTGGTTCTTCTCTCCACCTTCACCAGTTTTACATGACCTGTCGACCTTTCGGCTACTGCACCTCAGACCGAGTAAACATCCGCTTTTCTTTCCAAACCTGTGCCAAGTTGAGAGGACCATGTCTACAATGATACTGCTGAGCTAGAACAACATTTTCTACAACCAACTTTTGCATAACTAGTTTAGTACGACATAGCTTTGTCACACATATCTGTCGAAATGATGTCAATAACTCTTTCAGGGAATTTGGCTCTGGAAGGCAACTCAATAATGTATTCCAATGTCTGATGAATTCCCAGTTATCCGATTTCATTTGAAGAATGTCATATTCAGAACTATCTGGCTTTGTTAGTGACCAGGAACGCACCCTCGTTCTATTTTCTTTCCCCATTAAAAACACGTTCCGGCACATTCACATGACACACTCTGTGAGCTTTCCTTCTATCTGGCGTTTTTATCAGATAATTCAACTTCCTTAATGTTCTTCCAATTTAAAACCCTACTTTTCAAGGTTCACCTCCCACTGGTTGTAACTCTTAGGCTTTAAACTCAAAAGCAAACGCCAGATGTTGGATTTATAATCGCTGCTTGTTTAATCACATGACGCGCTAATTTTAAATTTTGCCTGCCCAATTCATCTGCGCTGTTCAAACCTTCCGCAGCCTTTGAAACATTCTCAATAATGTCGTCTCAGAACGCTAACTCACCAGTTCCTCCTCAATCAATGTAATCAATGTAAGTGGCCCTCTTACCTCATGATCAAATATTAATTCAAATCGATAGAATTTGTTGATTTATTCGGCGCATCCCTAATTGCAAAGAGAACAAATGGAATTCATTCATCCTAATTGTCCAGATAAACTTGGCAATACCCATTCGGAATTGTCCTTAAAGCTTCATGCCACCGCTCCAATGCTGCCTGCTATTTTGGATGTTACACAATTGTTTTAAATCGTTTTACTCCTAAACTATCCATAACAATCTTGAATAATTTTAACGAATAACTTGATCTTTAATCTGATTGCAATACTGCAGATAGTCCACAACTAGTAAAATATTTAAGCAATTCCTCTACAATGCTTTTAACTGTAACATTGCTTAATGGGTTATCCTCTAGAAATCCATCCATTAATATCAATAGATATAGATCTCACTTTCCCCCTTTATGCAGGGGTCCGATACACTCAATTAAGATTCGTCTTAAAGGTTCCTCAATGCTGGAATGGATATGTATTTATTTGAGCATCACCTACGATTTCCCTGTCCCCTGACGTGTGAAACATGATCGGTAAAAATTCAACCACATCCTTATGCAGACACGACCAATAAAAATGTTATTTTTTATATTAACTGGAGTTTTACTTACTCCCATTGATTCCTCACACGCTATCTGCAACTATACTCTACAGGTAGTACCACTTGATTAAATTCCGTGCATTTTTCATCCACCTGAAAATGCAAATGTCCCCATTACCTCGTTAAGACACCCGCCGGGAGAAAACAATAAGGTTTTAGCGAGGTTTCATACTAGGCGCGAGACCCACAGGCATAATATTCATCTCAGTTGGAAGGAAACCTGTGCGAAACTGCTTATGGTATGGAAATAACAATGTCGATATAATTAATGGGCCCAAACTGTATTCTCTGAACTTCCTAGAATCTCCAGTCGTGGGGAGAGTGGTTCCCTGCAGCGGTGTTTAGGACTGCTCCTCACTAACGCGGAACAGGTATCCATCCCCACCTCACTTGTGGTGTACAACACCTTGAGCTCTCCTTCCCCCCTCCCCCCACCCATCCAACTCGTGCGGTCGGGGGGCAAGGGGCTTATATGGCAGTGCCAGTCTGGCACACTGGCACTGTTCAAGTGTCAAACGGACACCTTCTCACTGCCCACTTGGGAGCGGACAGTTCCAGGAGATGGGGCCAGATGGTGGCCGAACCTAGTGGGGGTGGGGTCTGTTGAGGCTACTCAGAAGGTGTCCCCTAGGCCAGAAATCGGAAGGGGAAGGGGTGGGCTGCTCTGGAAGGCTGGCTGTCAGGAGTATGAGGAGCTTCCCATGATCCGAGGCCAGCGATTGGGAGGCGAGTGAAAGAGTGGGTGAGGGGAGCAGTGGGATCGGTACATGCGCAGCTGCCTTCTCGGTACAATGCTGATGGAGTCTCGGGTGGTAAATGAAACCTTCCTTTATGATCCGATCTGAGAAAGGACTAGTCCATCAGTAATGGCACTAGGATGGTATACTGATATCCCCGCTCAAACCTTGGAGAATCATCTGCACTAGGACGTTACCCTGACATCACTGCTCAACGTGGTTAAACTTTCTAGTTCTAAGACACAAATGAGCTGTGAACAGTCCTGTACAGGAGAAGGAAAAATAAAACTTTCAATCGGTGATCGAGTGCAGGAGTCATCATCAAATGCGATGATAGGGCAAGAGACTTTAAACACGTAATTTATTGAAGAAATTTAATATGGATGATATTTTTGTTGTTATTGTTTTCTTCTCTGGATAAATCTCTGTCAGTTAACAGAGCAACACATATGTTCGTCAGTTCACATGTATCTTTTGGCAAGCAGGCAGCTCAGCGAGTTAGCTGCAAATGTCAAGTGCAGACAGTCTGAATCAGATAGGTAATAGTTTGCCAATTCTTCCCTGACAGAAATGGGATAGGTGTCACCCAGAGCATTCTTGGTAACAACAAATTATTAAACTCAGCGTTCAGGACACCCAGGCTGTCGATATTGTTCCGTGAGCAAGGAATTAATCAGCACCAGGTAACCTTCACAATAAATAAACTGAGCGAAAGATTAGTACGGATGCAGAAAATTTAGGTAAAATTAGAAGTCGAGAGGTGGATCACCATTCAGTTGAATGTTAAAAGTCCTCGGTGTTGATGCAATGCAGTTCAAAACTGAATACGGTCAACCAATTTCACTTCTCACGCACATTACATAACATTCTCTTGTCATCATAAAACAACAGAACATGAACTGGAGAGAGCAGTCTCCTGAAACCATGTATCTGGGAAGAGTTGATTGGGTCCTGGCCATCCCGAGAGGAATTTACAAGAATGAGTGGTGCTTATTCTGAAACATTTAAGATCTAGGTGGGGAAAAAAACTCCATTTGCTATCATGGTCACAGTGCTGCCCTCGGCCTGTTACAATGTTCCAGTGAAGCTGAAAGAAAACTACAGGAACATTACTCAACTTCTGATGAGACACTTTGCACGTTGCTGGACACAACACTGAATTGAACATTTCAGACCATTCATTTGCTCCTTCAATGGGATTTATTCCGCTGAAGTGCCATTCTGTGCCTTTTTTAGGATTTGTTTTCCAGACAGTGTTGCCTCCTTTGCTAATATTTGAAAACACAATATGCTACTTAGATCAAATTTTAGCCACTGGTGCAATAATAATTACAAACCTTGTCTTCTGTTCCGATACAGTTGTGAGATAAACTGTTGTACCCTCCCCCCACCACCACCCCCCCCCCCCCCACCCTTCCTCCCCAATCTATCCCTGACCTACTCTAACTACACATGACACCACGGTACCACACCCCTCTACCTAACAGAATCTAACCGGTCACATGACTTTCTCTCTCGATTTATGAAGAAGGATCTGATTGAACTGGAAATGCACACTTTTCTTTCTTCACAGATGCTGCCACTTTTTTTCAGCATCTGCGATACTTCATGTTATTGTTTTTGATATCTTCAGGGCAATTGAACGGCTGGTAGCTAGAAACTGCAGAGCACAACTTTAAAAATAAAAAAGAGAACTCTCTTTTTCACTCGGGATAAGGTGAGATTTTTAATCACAAAAAAAGTGTGGGGTCCTGAATTATGTTGGCCGCTTTGTCGAGGCAGCGGGAAGTGTAGATGGAGTCAATGGATGTGAGACCGGTTTGCCTCATGGACATGTATGCAAACTGCGAATTCTTCGCCTCCAAACTTCTGTCGTCCCATTGCATTTAAAATGTAATGAGACGACAAAAGCTCCTGCTTTTCCCACTGAAGAGTTTATGACCCCTAAGTGTCCCAGACTATATGCAGTGTGACACTTCCTGCCCATTCCGTTACCCTTTCTATCATCCCTGTGTCCTTACATTTTGCTTCGTTAATATGTTAGTGTGAATAAATCTGTGTGTAATACACATGGCCTCATGATCTAAAATATTAATCATGTGCCTATCTTTCGGAGACTTTATATTTGATCACGTGGCAAATAAACAGCTTTGTTATCTCATACGTGTAACAGTTATCCAGATATAAAACAAAATTCCTTGTGGATGTCTCACCCTCCCTCGCTGCTGATGTTCCAAAGCAAGACTTGTGAGGCAATCTTTTCATTGCCATATTATCGAGTGTACTTGTAAACTAAGTAAAATACATGAGGTATGGGGAAAGGCTGGGAAGACTTGGGATGCATCCATTGGAGATTAGAAGAGTGAGGGGTGGAGGGGCTGGGGAGTGCTTGGTTGAAGTTAATCATTTCCTTTATGTTCTTGACAATATGGAATTGAGTTCAAATTCAAGGGTACTGTTCTAAAAAGAATAAATCGTTCTTTTTGAACAAAGCTGAGGATATTTTTTTCTCAGAGAGTTTTGAACTATTGGATTGAAAGGGTGAGGGACGGAGATTACCGATATTTTTTAATGCGGAGAGAGTTAGATTCTTGTTCCAGAAGGGAAAGAAACGTTATGATCGGAGCATGGAGGAGGCTAGATGATCATGTCGAACTTGAAATGCAAATGAAATGAATGTTGGAGCAGTTTCTAAACTTATAAATGTGCTTCGAATGAACATTTGATTGGGTGGGCAGAGGCAGTGCACCGTATCCAACTAGCTGTTTTGGCCTCTGGGGTAGCGGGGAGAACACTAACCAACGAGACTTAGGGCCCGATTTTGGAGCCTAAGGACCGGATCCAGGCGTAATATGGATCCGAGCCCGGAATCCTGTGGTACACCTGCACTGGAGTTTATTGGTGCGACAGTGTAGAGGAATATTTACTCTGTATCTCAGTAAACTCCAGAGCAGGTATACCGCAGAGTGAGATACAGAGTAAATATTCCTCTGCACTGTCTCATCAATAAACTCCAGAGCAGGTATACCACAGGGTGAGATACACAGGAAATCACCATCTACACTGTCCCATCAAGAAGCCCACTGAAGGCATAAAACAAAGTGTGATGCATATACCGCTCTATACTTTCCCATTAAGATCTCCAGTACAGATGCAGCACAGGGTGAGATGCACAGGGAATTTTCTCTAGACTACCCCATCAAGAATTCCAGTACAGTGGTGGCACAAGGAGAGATGTATGGAAAATGTCCTTCTAACTGGCCCTTCAAGACTTCAAGCAATGATGTAGCACAGAGTGAGATTAACAGGAGTTCCCCTCTCGACTGGCCCTTCAGGAACTCTAGTGCATGTGTATCACAACATTAAATACGGTTCTGAACTCCCTGTGCATTGCCATGAAACATTCGCTCATGGGTGACACACAGGTCAAGGACAGATATATTGTCCTGATACTGTCCCTTTGAAACACCCACAGGGGAGGTAAAGCGTGGGGTTGCATGCAAACCAATGCACACTCTGCAAAGCGACTTTATATAGTTTACTGTAAAAGGCGTTTCCTCTGCATTGATCCTCAACCTGGACTTTTCTTCTGCGTATCACATGGGGACATTCTAAATTAGGATTCATTTTAATATTTCCAAGGATAGGGACTGCACGGAGTAAAGTTCAGAGTCTGCATTGCCATTCCAAAATGGCAGGTTCCAGTGCGATGTACCTTCTGTATGAATCTTGTGTCCCTCTAACACTGTCCTTTTAATGTTGCCTGGTCAGCTTCACTTGAATTATAATGTTCCAATCGTGCTATCCGCATGCAAGTCTTCCATTACATCTGTTGGCGGGGTGTGCGAGGTGATCGGTACTGCTTAAACTCCGGACAATACAATACTAATGAAGCCACTATCTCTGTATAAGTACAAAACTTCATTTAAACAGCTGCTAGGAGAGTATCACAGGCTTAGTACAGCTCCCAGATAGAGCAGCTTGGTCTCTCCAATGGAATCTGGTGTATACAATTCAAAACAGATCAGATATATTTTCTATCAATTTACCCTACCTTTCATGAGCTTTAAATCATTTATCTCTCACATATATACATCAGCAATAATGCCTGTCATGAATAATCGCCAACTGCATCTTACCCCTGTCATAATGCATTTTATTAGTCTGTAATATTCGGAAGCTGACCACTATCTTAGCTGGTCCCACTTCCTGTGTTGCCTAGGACATTCAGATGTTAGCCCAAAGTTCAAATGAACATCCCCATTGGTTATCTTAAAGGTCGCTGCTGAATCAAATTAACACACGATCCCACCTTTGGACATGCATCCATCGTGATTCGACAGTGAATAAACTCCATTCATGAAATCTGATTAAGTGTTCTGAGTCTTCACTCCATCCAAAACCTTACTGATAAATCTTCCTTATTCGCAATGTTTAAATATTCTCTTGGAAAATAACTTCGCCCAATTGCCTTTTAACATGATGCTTTGCAGTAAACAGTGGAGGATCTTATTGCACTCACACCGGTGTAAACTTTTCTCGTGTCAGATTAGAAGCTTTAAAAAAAAATTTAACTTAATGCTTGTGCCTCTGTCAATGCCTTAATATCTAACGTTTAAAATATTTACTCACTTATTAGGTTTCACCTTACAACATTTCGTTCAGATACATTGTGCAATATTCCTTTAGCTCTTTGCAAAAACCTGTTTAGACACTTCAGAAATAATTTCTTCTTTATGTGTGCAATGCCAGAGTAAATTAAGTGAATTAAATTTGTTGGATGATTGCTGTCAATGTCAAGTGGGAGAAAAATGTTCGCTGCATAAATGAGTATCCATCACAAATTGCGATTGTTTTCAATATTCTGACCATGAGATGACCCTGTCCGACACAAGATCACGTGGAATATCCCCAGTACAGGGGATATCCCCATTACTGAGCCTGCATGTCAGTATTAAAAAATAAGCATTAAATTCCCGGAAATGCTCTCATCTCTTACTTCATACAATGAGTGAAAATGATAACGCAATTGGTGGGGATTGCTTTGTTGATTTCACCTGACAATTCATTTGTAGATTTTGTGTTGGTACATTTTTTGATTGAACTTAATTGGGGGAAAAAAATCAACATTTCTAAATCTGCTTCTTCTCCTGACTATAAGGATTAACGAGACATCTGGATTGAGGCTGAACATTAGTGCACATTTGTCGCTGTGAGGGATATTGTGCTGGATGGTGAATCGATGAACAACAGATAGGGAGGAAATATGATGTGTGTCTCGTACAGACTGAAAGAGGATCAGGAAAAATGAAAGGGAGTGAAAGGAAAGAATGCGCCAAATTCTGTGTTTAGGAGTCAGACTTCATCATTTAATGACTGTATTAAAAGTTTTCAGTCCAACTATATTTGTACCGCAACATATTTCAAATGTAACTATGCTTTTCATTTGAATTCCAGTTGGGTATTCTGATGAAACCACTAAATTGGTCAGAAGGAGCGATAGGAGGTGGAACCTGATTAATTCGTATATTTAGAACATAAGAACATAAGAACATAAGAAATAGGAGCAGGAGTAGGCCATCTGGCCCTTCGAGCCTGCCCCGCCATTCAATAAGATCATGGCTGATCTGTCGTGGCTCAGTTCCACCTTCCCGCCCTCTCCCCATAACCCTTAATCCCTTCTCTTATCAAAAACCCATCAACCCGTTTCTTAAAAATATTTAGCGAGGCAGCCTCCACCACTTCAACGGGCAGAGAATTCCAGAGATTCACCACCCTTTGAGTGAAGAAGTTCCTCCTCAACTCTGTTCTAAACCGCCCCCCCCTTTATCTTGAGGCTGTGCCCCCTAGTCCTACTGTCTTTTTTGAGCGGGAACAGTCTCTCCACCTCTATCCTATCCATCCCATTCATCATCTTATACGTCTCAATGAGATCTCCCCTCATTCTTCTAAACTCTAACGAGTACAAGCCTAGTTTATTCAGCCTCTCCTCATAGCTCAATCCCCTCAACTCCGGTATCAGCCGAGTAAACCTCCTCTGCACTCCCTCCAGGGCCAAAACATCCTTGCGCAGGTGCGGCGCCCAAAACTGCACACAGTACTCCAGCTGCGGCCTCACCAATGCCCTGTACAGCTGCAGCAAGACCTCCCTACTTTTATATTCAATCCCCTTCGCTATGAAGGCCAGCATCCCATTCGCCTTCCTGACCACCTGCTGCACCTGCAAGCTGGGTTTTTGCGACTCATGCACAAGGACCCCGAGGTCCCTCTGCACCGTCGCCTGCTGCAGTTTTTCGCCCCGTAAGTAATAGTCCTTCCTACCATTCCTCCTACCAAAGTGGACCACCTCACACTTGCCAACATTAAATTCCATTTGCCATTTCCTGGCCCATTCGCCCAGCCTATCTAGATCCTTCTGCAGACTCTCCACACCCTCCGCACAATTTGCCTTTCCCCCAATCTTGGTGTCATCAGCAAATTTCGACACCCTGCACTCGGTTCCCTCCTCCAGATCATCTATATAAATGGTAAATAGCTGAGGCCCCAGCACCGACCCCTGGGGCACCCCACTAGTCACCAACCGCCAATCCGAATAGCATCCATTGACCCCCACTCTCTGCCTCCTATTTGACAACCAATCCTCTATCCACGCTAACACCCTACCCCCAACTCCATGTCCCCTGACCTTCTGCAATAACCTCTTGTGAGGTACCTTGTCAAACGCCTTCTGAAAATCCAGAAAGACCACATCCACCGGCTCTCCTCCATCCACTGCCCTAGACACATCCTCATAGAACTCCAGTAAATTTGTCAGACACGACTTCCCTTTAATGAAACCGTGTTGCGTCCGCCCTATCAAGCAATTCCCCTCAAGATGCCTCGCTATTTCCTCCTTAATGACGGTTTCTAACATTTTACCTACCACAGACGTTAAACTAACCGGCCTATAATTCCCCGCCTTTTGCCTGCCACCCTTCTTAAACAACGGCGTAACATTAGCCGTTTTCCAATCTTCCGGCACTTCCCCGGAATCCAGCGACGTCTGGAAAATAACCACCAAGGCATCCACTATCACCTCCGCCATTTCTTTCAGAACCCTCGGATGCATTCCATCCGGTCCTGGGGACTTGTCCACAATCAGCCCCTCCAGTCTGTCGAGCACCACCTCTCTAGTAACAGTAATGTCATTAAGACCCTCCATTCCTACCACCTTTCCATCGCTAACACCCGGCAAATTATTCACGTCCTCCTCCGTGAAGACAGAAACAAAGAAGTTATTCAAGACCTTAGCCATATCCCTATCCCCTACCACTAGCTCCCCTTTCTCATCCTCTAAAGGACCAACGTTTATCCTAGCCAGCCTCTTCCTTTTTATATATTTATAAAAACTCTTGCTATCCTTTTTTATATTAAGTGCTAGCCCAGCCTCATAGCTTCTCCTACCCTCCTTTATCAATTTCTTTTTCAATCTTTGTTGACATTTAAACCTTTCCCAATCCTCTTCTCGCCCACTGCTCTTAGCTACTCTAAACTCCTCCGCTTTTAATTTAACACTTTCCTTCACCTCCTTCGTTATCCACGGCTTATTACCTCTCCTCCTACTGTCCTTTTTAACCATCGGAATAAATTTCTGCTGAGCACCAAGAAAGATCTCCTTAAAGATCCTCCACTGCTCCTCAGCAGACCTACCTTCCAACGCGTTCCCCCAGTCCACATTCGCCAATTCTTCTCTCATCCTACCATACTCCCCTCTATTCAAACAAAGGACGCGTGTCTGGGAACCCACTTTCTCCTCCTCCATCTGCACCAGAAACTCCACCATACAATGATCACTCTCTCCAAGAGGATCCTTCACCGCAAGGTCCCTAATTCTACCCGCCTCATTACATAGCACCAGATCCAAGATAGCTCGCTCCCTCGTCGGCTCCAACACACACTGTTCAAGGAAATTATCCCGGCAGCATTCCAAGAACTCCTCCTCGAGCCCACCGCGTCCAACATGGGTCGACCAATCAACATGCAGATTGAAATCTCCCATAACTACGGCCGTCCCATTCCTGCACGCTGCACTTATTTGCGCGTTAACAGCCCGCCCCACCTCCAGATCATTATTCGGGGGCCTATAGACGACACCCACTAGCGTCTTCCTCCCTTTTCTGTTCCTAATCTCCACCCACAACGATTCCACTTTCTGCTCCTTGGCTCCGATATCATCCCTTGCTACCACCTTGATACTATCCTTAATCAGCAGAGCTACTCCACCCCCTCTTTCCTCCTGCCTATCCTTCCTGAACACTTGATAACCCTGTACATTCATCTCCCAGTCCCTGTCACCTTGCAGCCACGTCTCTGTAATGGCCACCAGATCGTATCCATTTGTGTCGATCTGCGCCATCAGCTCATCCACTTTATTCCGAATGCTTCGTGCATTCAGATAAAGCGCTTTCATCCCAGCCTTCACCTGGACCCTACTTGCCGTAACGCCACCAATTGGGACATCCTTTGCCTCTTCCCTTACCTGTACCCTATCCTTAACTTTAGACCTCATAGCGTCACCTACCCTCGCACCCTCCCCCCCCCTAATTAGTTTAAAGCCTTGTCTACAGTCCTCTTTACTCGATTCGCCAGCACTCTGGTCCCAGCATGATTCAGACCAACCCCATCCTGCCCGAACAGGTCCCACCTACCCGAATACTGGTGCCAATGCCCCATAAATTCGAACCCATTCCTCCCACACCAATCCCTGAGCCACCCATTTACTTCCTTTATCCTATCAACCCTACACCCGTCTGCCCTCGGTTCAGGCAGTAGCCCAGAGATAACCACCTTGTCGGTTCTACTTTTTAATTCCATTCCCAGCTTCTCATACTCCCTTCCCAGATCCTCAGTCCGCATTTTGCCTACGTCGCCGGCACCCACATGTACTACAACGACTGGGTTCTCACCCTCCCACTCCAGATTCCTCTGCAGCCCAGCTGCGACATCCTGTACCCGAGCACCAGGCAGACAACACACCCTTCTGTGCACTTTGTCATTGTGACAAAGGACAGTGTCAATACCCTTCACCCCACTATCCCCAATCACTACTACGTTCCTTTTCCCCTTCTCTTTGCCTATGTCCTGCTGCATCACTGTACCGTGTGCAGTTTGCTCACCAACCTCTCTTGCCTCGTCCTCTTCCAGACTGGAAGCAAGAACCTCAAACCTGTTATGCAGGTTAAGAGGCTGAGGCCTCCTCTCCTCACCCCCCTTCCTCCTCCCAGCAGCCCCCTTTTGTCCCTGACCCTTAGATTTAGCCAGTCTAGGGGCACCCTCTCTCCCCCTGATGAGCCTCAGTGTCTGTAGCTCTGAGGCCAGCTCATCCACCTTGAGCTGGAGCTCCTCCAGCAACCTGCACTTACTGCAGACATTCTAATTATTTCCTTGATGTAAAGTTCTAATTTCATTCTACAGACATCATGTGCTGTTTTTTGAGCGGGTATCAGCTCTCACATATGGAACCGACTGCTAATAATTGGACAAACACAATGTAAGATCTGTCATGGAGAAATCAGATGTTGATGGAAGCAAATCCGATATTTGTTATCATGTTTCCACTTCCGATAACTTTGGCTGACCTGAAATAGATGCTCTAGTCTTCAGATGCTCTATTCTCGATTCTTGCCTCTCACATCACTATTACTGATTTTGCGAAGTATTTAATGTCCATTGTCTTTAGGTCTTGAGGGCGAACATTTTCTCACTGTCACCCTCTCCGTAACTCTGACGATCTGAACACTTCATTCAATTAAGGAAATGTAATCGGCTGACACATATAAAGACTCAGCACTCACCTATTGGTCTTTTTCAGTTCAATCTCTAGCTTGAGGCTGTACAGATCAGAGTTACAGAGGAAAGTGTGTCTTTGTCACTGTGAGGGATAGTGTGCTAGATGATGAATCGATGAACAACGGATGGGGAGGGAATATGATGTGTGTCTCATACAGACTGAAAGAGGATCAGGAAAAATGAAAGGGAGTGAAAGGAAGGAATGCGCCAAGTACTGTGTTTAGGAGTCAGACTTCATGATTTACCTGTTTCCATATCTTATGAAACTGTGTGCTGCATGCTCATTTCCATGGAGCCAACTTCTTCGCAGCAGCCACTATACCAAACTCTGAACTAAATACTTCATCCAGCTTGCATCCCTGGCAGAAATTAATGCCCTTTGCATGAAATTAGCAGTTAATCGTAGCAGACTGCTCTGCTGCCGGTTGTCAATGTTGAATTTGAGAAAGTACCAAGTGAGAGGTCTCCAAAGACCAGATGATGCAAACAGCTGGTCATTCCGGATAACCACCGCCTTGATTTGAGTTATGTCGGCATGAGCTGTTTAACTGCCCTCAGTGCTTAACTTACTGCGGTTTCTGACCGCTGCAAAATTCTGACGACGTGCTCTTTTATAGAATCCACCACTCATTGAAACGTACCACATGCTTTTTGCCCCAACCCAGGAACTGAAATTCACATGTACTCTTGCATATTTTTGTAATAGGCAAAAGGGCTATCTTGACTTAATGACATCTGCATGTGGTGAATACAAGGCATGGTGCTATGGCATAGTAGGGAATGTTGTTGATTTTTCGGAGAATAAACATCCGTGTCCTGGGAAACCTGCGGTCAACCAAAGAATATCAGCAATCGGAGTCCACAATGCCACCAAACAGAACTCTCTTCTCATGCAGTATAAATTGGCGTTCCCTTTGTAGATTGTTTATCTTCTATAAATGCCTTGATGCAGGAAATCGCAAAAAAGAACTTCGGAAGTGTCTCGCAATTTGCAGCAATGTCTGGCCTTCTGAATCAATGGAGCGACTTCAGAAGCAGTAGCTTTATGAAAAAGCTTTGTCAGTCACTGCTAAGTCCTCCACTGAGATATAACGTCAAATTCCGGGAATTGCCTACCTGAAAACGATGTGCGGGCCATGGATGTCGTGCAGAGGGAGTATATATGGCAATAGCGTCCACGATTAATGATTTCACCGACATGGGAAGGTGGAATTATTCTTTTCAGATCTTAACAGAAGCCAGAGGATGGTTGTAGAAGTTGTTATTCAGACTGGAGGCCTGTGACCAGCGGTGTGCCTCAGGGATCAATGCTGGTTCCACTGTTATTTGTCATTTATATTAATGGTTTGGATGAGAATATAGGAGGCATGGTTAATACATTTACAGGTGACACTAAGATTGGTGATATAGTGGACAGTGAAGAAAGTTATCTCCAATTGCAACGGGATCTTGATCAATTGGGCCAGCGGGCTGACGAATGGCAAATAGAAATTAATGTACACAAATGCGAGATGATACGTTTTAGTAGATTGAGCCAGGGCAGGACTTACTCAGCTAATGGTAGGGCGTTGGGCAGAGTTACAGAACAAAGAGATCTAGGGGTACATGTTCATATCACCTTCAAAGCGGAGTAACAGGTAGACAGATTGCTGAAGAAGGTATTTGGCGTGCGTGGTTTCATCAGTCAGAACATTGAATACAGCAGTTTGAATGTCTTGTTGAAGTTATACAAGACAATAGTAAGGCTACACTTGGAATACTGTGTGCAGATCTGGTCACCCTGTTATAGAAAGGATAGTATTAAACTAGAAAGAGTGCCCAAAATATTTACTAGGGGGCTACTGGGACCTGATGAACTGAGTTAAAAGGAGAGGCTGGATAGACTGGGACTTTTTTTGTCTGGAGCGTAGGAGGCTGAATGGTGATCTTATGGAGGTCTATAAAATAATGAGCGGCACAGGTAAGATAGATACTCAATATATCTCCCAAAGGTAGGGGCGTCTAAAATTAGGAGACATAGGTTTAAGGTGAGAGAGGCGAGATATAAAAGTGTCCAGAGGGACAATTGTTTCACACAGAGGGTGGTGAGTGTGTGGAACAAGCTGCCAGAGGTAGTAATAGAGGCGGGTACAATTTTGTCTTTTAAAAAGAATTTAGGTAGTCACATGGGTACGATGGGTATAGAGGGATATGGGCCAAATGCGGCAATTGGGATTAGCTTTGGGGTTTTATAAAAAAGAAGGGTAGTATGGACAAGTTGGGCCGAAGGCCCTGTTTCCATGCAGTAAACCTCTATGACACTATGACACTATAAGTGAAGTTGAAACTGAAAAGTTAAGTATCACTCCAAAAAATGTGTTTTGAGAGAGTACTTTGAGAGTATTTTCCATCGAGGCGAGGACGTAAGGGAATGAAGGATGGGCCTTTGCTGCAGAAGGAATGTTAACCAACAGAGAAGGGAAAATCGGCGGGAGATTAATGAATCCACAACAATGGATAGGATAAGAAGAAGTAATGGTGTCAGGAGGACCAGCTGCGTGTACGGATTGAAGGTCAGCGGTATCGGTTTATTATTGGATCTTGCGTTCCATAATCCTTGAGATACGCAAATTTCTCCTCAATGCGTCGCATCAGACAAAGTTTAAAATAGAAGTGGGGAAAATGACACCTTTGACAGAGTTTTCAGGACTTCTGGAGAGCAAGGTCATATGGAGACACATGGAGCTGAGCGTGAATTTCAGACTGCGAAACTGCGAATGAATCTGAGAAAATGAAATAAACTTCGCTCCCACTTAAACAAAACTTTTAACGTTTCCATCAAAATGAATTGAAGGGGGTCGAGGTTTGCAAAGTTTTTAAGCTGATTTTCAAATGTACAACACGATAACATTGTAGACAATTTCCTGTACAAAAAGTGCAACAGGTCACACATCCATTTATTAGTCTCAGATTTGCGGGGGAGGTGGAGGGAGCGGGATTCTTTCTCCGTTTGAAACGTTTGGGTCAATTTGCGATATTTCGCGTTAGACAGCAACTGGCCAAAAGACATTACAATCTTTCAAGTCTTGTATGTCTGTTTCCATCCTCGAAAGCGGTTTGTCAGTAGAATGTTGTAACGAGTTACAAGGAGAACTGGAATTCCGGTATCACAATGACTGTCATCGTCATAAAGCACATTTGTAACAGTCAGATGCATACTAGTCGGAATGTTTAGAATTCAACACTAGATAAAGTCAAATTTCCCGTATCCAATTCAAAAAAGGAACTTTGGCACTTACCATGTGGCTGTTAGTTCATAATGACTCTAGCAGATATGTCAAACTGGTTATCTTTCATAATGCTGTGCTAAGTATACATGGTTGTTTTGCCATGTTCTAAATGTTACATTCCAAATTCACTAATGATTTTTCCCCACAGCAACAAAGTTCAGATGGATGAAGTTAAATTTTCTTGTTTTTTTCTCCCTCATCTCTTGAAATGCTATTTCATTTGGACGCTCCCGATTGCTCAGATTCATTCCAGTTTCCAGGGAAATTCGAGAAAATATAGCCAGTATTGCACCATCCCTATCTCTGCACCTTAAAACACCCTACCATTCATGACATGGGTGCGGAGGATTGCCTACTTTTATTTCCATTAGTTGTCCAAAATATTGTTCGTGTCTTCTCCGTTAATCAGCACTGTTCTAAGTTTCTCTCTTTTGCCTCATGCCTTTCTAATGTTGATGTTTTTGTTTTCTGTGCAGGAACATATCAAATGTTAAGAGTATTGATTATTTCCTTCATTACTATTATTAATTTGAAATGTGACACTGCAGAGGAATGATCCTCATTTACACAGGTTTTTTTTTCTACATTTTTCTAAACACTCCCACTATTTTTACATATATTTCATGGTAATTTTGTATCATGTTCAAAGATTTTTTATTGAAATTTACACTAATTTTTGGCCCACGAATTGAATTCTATTAAGTTGATAGTTCACTTCATTATCCATCCACTGACTTGCGTTTTTAGAGGTTTTCTCGATAGCATTCATCTATTTCAGCCTTCTAGTTTTTTGTCTTACATGTCTACCACTCGATATGCATTACCATGTCTGGGGTGGAATCGTGGCATGGTGATTAGCACTGTTGTCTCACAGCGCCGGGGACCCGGGTACAATTCCAAACTTGGGTCACTATCTGTGTGGAGTGTGCACATTCTCCCTGTGTATGCGTGTGTTTCCTTTGGGTTCTCTGGTTCCCTCCCACAGCCCAACGATGTGCAGGTTAGGTGAATTGATCATGTTCAATTCTCCATCAGTGAACAGAACTGGCGCTGGAGTGTAGCGAGTACGAGATTTTCACAGAAACTTCATTGCAGTGTTAATGTCAGCCTTCTTGCGACCAATAAATGCACTTTAATAAACTTAACTTTAAGTCCTTTCTAATTTATCGTGAATATCTATGGTTTCGGTTTAGTTTGGAGTATTGAGGTCAACTATAGCCTATCTTTGTGAACATATAGGAAAATGCTTGGAGTCGGCTTGTGGAAATAGTGACAAAAAGGAAAAAATGTCTGTTTTGGGCAGAGTTGGGAAAAAATATAACTGGGGTGCTTGGAATTTAAAACATTGTGAACCATCGAGATTGTCCAGATGGTGGGATGACCGATAAGAATGAAGCGAGGGACAGACTCTGCTTGCAAATGAATCCTGCGCTCGATATCTTAAATTTAAAGTTGTTCAATGAAAAATAAACGCCATCAGAACAATTCTTTATTTTTTGATCACGGAGACTTCTATTGCCTGACACTCCCCAACAAAAAAAATGTTAGAATATCATGTCCTGAACAATTTTCAACTGAATATTATTCCCAGAAAACTCCGTTGTTCGTTGAGTTCTATTGAATCCCATTAAAACTAGAAGAATGGATAGAAAGATAGAGAGAGAGAGAGAGAAAGGGGGAGAGAGAAAGAGAGAAATGGATGGATTAACATTAATGGCTGGGGAAAGGATGGATGGATGGATGGATGGACGGTGAGAAGGAGAGTCTGAAAGATGGATGACGGACAGAGGACAATGCTCCCTGGTTGTCGGCTGTGCTGCAAAATGATAACAATAATGTGTCGTACAAACCAAAAGATATAAGTTTTAGATAATTGACAAAATCAGCATCAGACCACACAGCATTGTATTTCAGTCTGGAGTAGACCATGTTAAATATCCGGAAAATTTCTATTTCCATTAATTTTCCTCCAGAACCAATTGAAATTTCCACGCAAATGAGGACACAATTCAATATTAGCTGTAGAAACACATGCAGATAGTTGTTTATTCATGAAAGACTAAGACAAAACGTTCTCATTATGAAACTCTAGATAAAGTACAACGTTTCCAATGCTGACATGGGGACGATTAGTTGTTACTGATACCACATAATTAACATTGAATGAAACTCTACCCTTGATTATACCTTTTTAGCCATTTTCCTAATTTAATTACAAGAACCAACGGATATTTGAACAGATGTTTTAACTCCTCCCTGAATTGTGTCTGGGAAACTGCATACATAACTGGATTGGAGCAGGAACTTAAATCCTGCAGCATATACCCAATTCGCTGCAGAACGGTGAATGCATCACTGAGGTCGGTCTGCAAATACCGAACTTCTCCAATCAGAACACATACGTAATGAATAAATGTTAGCATCCATAAAAGTATAAAGCTGCCAGATATGACCAAAAGTAAAATGATGGACTTTCTTCGGTTTTCCATTTCTGGATCACTGTTGTGGGTGTGCAAAGCCCTCCTAATCTTGCTTCTGAGCAGAATGTATCTGATGGTCAGGCCATTCAATAGAACAATAAAAAGAAATGGAATTAAAGGCATCAAAACCGTGTCAAACCATGAGAATACAACCCAAGTAAGGGAAGTGTAAATGCTTGATTTCAAAACACAGTACCATGATATCTTCTTAATTATTTCTCCAGGCTCAATGGTGAAGTAAATCGGTAGATTTTGAAGCAAGCTAAGCCCCCATATTATTGCTACAATTTGAGCTGCAGTTTTCTCTGTGCAGTATTGTGTTCTTATTTTCTGACAACAAATTGCAACAAAGCGATCAAGTGTCAATGCGACAGTTAACCAGACAGAACAGTCAATGGAAGCAGAAAGCAGGAAAACATTCAGACTGCAGGCGACAGTGTGGTCCAGAAATGAAACTGGGAAGTAGAATTCTTTGATCTGATATAGGATGACTTCCACGATCATGACCAGAATATCGGCGGCTGCCATGGAGATCAAGTAAATAGTGATGCATTTAGAAAGGCCACACTTGCCGTTGTATAGAATAATGATGGTTAACAAGTTGGCTGTAAATGAGTATCACAAATAATGAGGATTGTACCCCTGAAATAATTGCACATAAATATGTTAATGTTCATAATTCTGACATGCACTTTATTCTGCAAATGGTTCATGAATTGAACAAAAGTAATCTTTGGATGCATAATTATTAATTAACCCAGTTCATACTGATTCCTATTTAGAAGCTACCAGGATATTGGTTAGCTATTACATTTTGCAGCCGTTATCTCGGTATATAACATTCAAAGCATTAGTTTTCCATTGTTGAACTATATTGAAAATGCAAAGTAAAAATACTTCTATGTGGTTATTTTTCTTCATTAATCATTGTATGATCTTGTATCTTATATCATTGTACCATCAACAAAAACTAATAATTGTTAGAGACAAAGTACAGCGAGCGTTCATCAGACCGACTCCTGAAATTTCGGGATTTTTGTGTGATGAAGAATTGGGTCGACTGGGCCTGGGTTGATTGGAAATTAAATGAAAGAGAAGGTATCAAATTGATTTTTTTTTTTAAAAGACTGAGAGGAATGAACAGGCTGAATGCGGAGATGACCTTTCCCTCGGTTGGTGGTTCTATCAGGAGTCAGAGGCTTACTTTGCGGGGTACTCTATTTACGGTATTGACGAAGAGCAACATCTTCATTCTGCGGATGGTGGGTCTGTGGAATTATCTCCGAAAGAAAGTTGCTGAGGCGAAGTCACTAGATATATTTAAGCGGGAAGTAGATAGACTTCCATACTCGAACAGTGTAAATGAAAAACGGAGGGAAGGAAGAATGATTCGGCCAAAATCATATCGAATGGGACGTGGTGTTGTAATGGTGTTGCCACTGGATTATTAATCCAGAGACCCAGGTTAATACTTTTGGGACCGGGCAGTCGTGAAATTCTAGTTTAAAAGTTTACCGATATCATCAAAAATTTGTGAAACATTCTAGTCTAGTAATGTTCTTGAGTTAAGAAGCTAACTCTGCTGCCCTTACCTATTCAGGCCTACGTGTGACTGCAGACCCGCAGCAAAGTTGTTGACTCTTAAATATTCCCTGACATGCCCAGTCAAACAGGGAAGTATAAAGAATGCAAGTCCAGCCCCTGAACGAATACAATTAGAATGGTCTACCAACCTTGAGTGCCGAATGATCTTGTCTTCCCCTATGTTTCTTTGTTTAATGATGGCAAACACAACTAATTACAGAGCGATGAAACTGGGTAAACACATATCAACATCAGTAAACCGTCACTCATGGCAAATAAACAGCAATGGAGAACAAATCTGATCCCATTGACTGGCAATGATCTTAAACGATCTATAAGAACTATCATAGAAAGGAAATCAGTGACAAATGGTTTTTCCAACTTCACAATATGCAGGCAATTTTGTCACGCCGTATAAATGAAGGTTTTCCATATTAGTAATCCTATATCATTTACACGAAACAGATAATGTAGAAGAAAAACTTCAATCGGGAGACAGAAAACTCAATCAACAGAATTTTACTGAGTTGTGTTCCTTTGTGAACACAGACGGTGACCAGTGGCTTTTTCAATGCATCGTATTACTGTGCTTAATTTGAAATACTTAAAAATTCTGTAAAGTTTGTGAAAACTCACTCGCACCTATCTGTTTGGTTGTAGCAACACTGATCCTGACGACCGTCTTATTAGATCTACAAACTTAAGACACAAATTGCAGTAGGATTTAGCCTGAAAGATAAATTATGCAAAGCCGAGATCTTAAAAGTCACCAAGTTAAATGACCAACATTTACTTTACGTTCATCAGATAAGCCGGGTGAATCCCATTCTAATGTTACTAAAATTTACTTAGAAGTTTAAAAGTGTATTTATGAGTCACAAGTAAGGATTATTCTGACACTCCAATGAAGTTATTGTGAAATTCCCCTAGTCACTTTACTCTGGCGCCTGTTCGGTTTAATGCACCTACCCGTCCCTGAGAAATCCAAACCATAATGTTTTATTAAATTTACGCAGTTCGGCTGCTCTTGCAGAGGAATCACGAGTGGTCTGACATGTGCACGAAAAGCTAATTAAGGATAAGGATTTGAGCTCGTAATGAGGCCTTTTATCGCTTGCTAGTAGACATTTCATCCCTTTATACGCATGAACCACACCTTGTAATGAGGATGATGTATTCAGCTCTTGTAACTGTTTTAATTACCCTGGACCTTGGTGAGACCATCGTTCCTTATCCTTTTCTTTCTCGGCACGGTCTCGACTTATTAGCCACGATGCGGCAAACGGTTCTTTTGTTCTTTGATATCAATTGTGGTGTAAGTTTTAAGTTTGACGTTCAATTAACTAAGCTAATGAAAGTAATATAATAATATTTGGCAAAATGCCTCCCCGATGAGCAACACTCATCTGCTGATCGAAAAAGGTCTCTTAATATCCCTTTTTACATTTTGCGGAAAGATAGTCAGATGACCAGTGCAGATTTCTGATATGTGGTCCCTATAATAACAAGCGGGAGTTCAGTCTGTCCATTTAAAAATATGCTGTGGTTTACAATAACAGCTAAACAATGCAAAATCGAGTGCAGGGAAGGAACATATATCCCACTGGTGAAAACAAAATGCAATTTCTCAGTGTAAGGCATTCAGGCTTTGTCGGCAATATTATATACAACAGTACAATTACGTTTTCTTTTATTGGTGACACATGTAGGCTTACATGAACACATTAATGACTCACTGTGGAAAAAAAAAACACTAATCGCCACATTCCGGCGCCTGCTCGGAAACACAGAAGGATAATTTTGTCATGAACAAAATCAGCACGACATTAGGACTGTGGAAAGGGAACTAAGCACCCGGAGGAAACAGACGCAATCACCGGAAGACCGTGCAGACTCTGCACAGACAACAACCCAAGCTGGAGTATGGAAAGAGGATCCCTGACGCTATGAGGTAGTCATGTAAAGAAAAGCGATTGACGGGTGGTATCATCGCTCGACTAAACATCCAAAGACTCAGATAATGTTCTGGTCACCTTGGTTCGAATCCTGCTATGTTGAGTGAAATAAAAACAAATTTGGAATTAAAAATCTACTAATGACCGATGTCAACAATTAGCGATTGTCGGAAACCCCTTCTGGTTCTGCAACATCCATTAAGAAAGGAAATCTGTCCTCCACAGCTGGTCTTGCCTATATGTGACTCCAGAGCCACAGCAATGTATCTTAATCTCCAAACTAGGGATGGGCAATAAATACTGGCCGTTAACCTTCTTAGTATGTAATAATTATATTTTTCCATTATAATGCATTTGACCTGTCAGTTGATGAAAATAACTCAAAGATTCAACATGTAATGTTAAGCGAATGGTATCATTGATGGCAGTCTTCTCTCAACTTTGGGAAAATAAGCAAGATTGGCATTTTTCCTGTAACATTGGTGTATTTGGCATGATACACCGAGCAGGAAGCAGTCGAAGGTCTCTCCAGGATTTATATTATTGATGCAATACTTGTAGACGACATTAACGCTCATTAATGGGTTAAAAATGTGGACGTGAAAACATGGAAGCTCAGTGTGAGGGGACTATGTCGTTCACTATCTATGAAAATAGACAATATTTGAATATTCACAGGAGCAGTGAATTTTCCACATCGCTGGTCATCTTGGTCCGTCCCAACACTCCATCCAAATTTTCAAAATAAACTCTGGCTAATGGTAATTAACTTATGATGGGAAGGATAAGGGTTCTGTATCTATCTACTGCGCATCAAAATACAGACGGAATATTAATTGATTCCCATTCATGATTATTGGGAGGCAAAGGAATAAACACATATTTCTTCCACATCCAAAAATAATAATAAAACCCTTGAAGTAACGCAAAGAATATCCAAAAAAAAAGTCTGCAATCAACAATCCACAATGTGACATTCAATTTCTGCTATTGTAAATAAGGATAAGTGACCTAGTC
Organism: Prionace glauca; assembly: GCA_037974335.1. Taxonomy (NCBI): domain Eukaryota; kingdom Metazoa; phylum Chordata; class Chondrichthyes; order Carcharhiniformes; family Carcharhinidae; genus Prionace; species Prionace glauca. The sequence goes on along the minus strand of CM075725.1, from coordinate 141,238,764 downwards.
GCACCTTTCACATTAGCACATAGCCAGCAGTAGCTAAATTAGATCTATCCAAAAATCGTGTCATATAGCCATCCGTGAGCAGCTGCCTCAAGTATACTGTTGCCTTTCTGGACACAATCCATTCTTTATGCAGAAAGGACCTCCTTCACAGAATATCGTTTCTTATGCAGCGAACGTAGATATGTCCCCTCACACTGAGCTTCCATGTTTTCACGTCCACATTTTTAACCCAATAATGAGCGTTAACGTCGTCTACAAGTATTGCATCAATAATATAAATCCTGGAGAGAACTTCGACTGCTTCCTGCTCGGTGTATCATCCCAAATACACCAATGTCACAGGAAAAATGCCAATCTTGCTTATTTTCGCACAGTTGAGAGAATGATACCATTCGCTTAACATTACATGTTGAATCTTTGAGTTATTTTCATCAACTGACAGGTCAAATGCATTATAATGGTAAAATATAATTATTACATACTAAGAAGGTTAACTGCGAAATTCAAATATTGAAATAAGTAAATAAAACGAATAGAATGCACTTACCAGGAACACCAACTATTGCAAGAATTGGGTAGTAGATTGACTCTATCTGTGTAAGTAGTGGACGTGCCATTTTCTTGGAAGAACGTTGCAAGTGGTGGGTAAAGATCGCAGCCAGAGTTATCTACAGAACACGCCTTCTTATACACTGGAGGAAAATCTCGAGAGATCTATTTCACAATTGATGTGAGTTTCAGTAATCAGCTTGAGAATATTAGTCATGCCTTATGATTAACACATCCCAACTCTCGTCATGCAAGCATTACAACAAATAACATTTCCATTGTTTTATTACATGTAGATCATATGTACTAATCATACAAGGTATATTTTAATAGCAAGCAAGTGGGGAAATCATGGATTGGTAAAATTTTTAGGCTGTAAAGAGGTCATAGCCGCAACTTGTTTATCTACGCCCCTTTACCAGCACTTCTCGAATGGCGCTGCACAGGTAACTGTTGTAGGTCGGTTTGTATTATCCTTTGGAGGCCTCGTTCCTACTTACCGTCAGCAAAATCTGAAAGGGTTCTGACATACACAGCAAGAAGCCCCAGACACACATCTAGGGCGGAGGGCTTGCAATAATTGGCATGCCTTCTCACAGACGAGTAAAGCAACAACCTGACATTGTCAAATTAGGAGCTCATACATTTCAATGACCCACCAGAGTTAGCTATGCTTCTTATGAGTGGAAAGATAGATCCAGCAGAGATGTCAGCACCGTGCCAAGTTGTTGGGAAGGGATGGATTTTAGCGTACCCAACTTCGACACCAGACTATAATGTCACGTGGAATCAGACCATTTCCTGGACAAGGAAACTTCCCGATTGCCATGTCCTGCCCACCACTACACCCCACCTTCCACGCAATGCATCAATATTCCATGTGAACACCAACACCAACTGTGGGAAGTGCACCTAATATACCCCAGCTATTTGTGGGACTGTAGTGTCCATCACCACAGGTGGCTTTGTCACATCCTCACTCGCACAATTGCTCAAGCCCTAAATGATATATCCCATCGATTGTCTGGTTGACAAGTATTGAGGGAATACAAAGAAAGGATCAAAAAAGCATATTTATTCTCATGCTTTCCAATCCGCCTACCGCAAATTTATCTATTCATGCCAGTATCAATGAGAGTGAACATTACACTGCCCTATGTGGATATTTCATCGTGTTAAGTTCTGCGACAGAAGTGCTAACTGGGATACCTTTTGACAGTTAATTTACGTTGATTCCGGGCGGTCACTGGGCGCTGGCGTCCTTCAGTTATATTCAATAGTAACACTTTCCCCTGCATTATAACCATCAAGACATTAAGCAACCCTGGTTCAACGAAGGATATAGGGTGCCATATCAGGAGCAAGGCTAGCCTGAGATTAAAAAAAGACACAAGGATGGAGCAACAACACAAGATTATACACGCACCTGACACCTGAAGCATTAAGTAATGGACGAAGATATGCGATTCCAAACAAATAAACAACCCGCAGATTTCAAAGGAGAAGCAATGTGCTCACAAACCCCTACTCTCAATGATTAGAGCGTCCTGCAAAAATGTCCAAAAAATCAGCTGCAACCATCAGCCAGAAGCACTGAGCAGATAATCAATCTCGGCCTCATGTGCAGGCCTCGACATTACAGAAGACAGAAGTTCAATCAAAGATCATAGAATCCCAAAAACGTAGGACGGGCCAGTCAACCCATCCAGCCTTTTTTATATACTTATTGCTCTTGTATTCGTCCATAAAGCAAACCCTCCATTGTCCTAATTTGCTTCCGGTAGGTTCACGCAAACTCGTTTGTCTTATTTACTTGATAGTAATTTTAAAAATCCCTCCATACTAGGAATTAATATGTTGAACCTCTATGGCAAATCCATCTTTCCTTTGGCAATTCGAACAAAACCGCACACAACACTCCAGGTGTGGTTTCACCATTCTAACGATATTCCGACATCTCCATCCCGTTTTAAAATCTTTTATAATAAAGCCCAACATGCCATTTGCCTTTTTTTTACTGCTAAATCTCTATGTTCGCTTTCAGTGAGCCATCATCAAAGCCACGCAGGTCCTTTGGACATCCAATGCTCCCAGCTTTTCAACATTCTCTGTCTTCCTGTTTCACCTACCAAAGAGTTCACATTTCTATATGTTGCGTTCCACCTTCCAACATTTCCCCCACTCACTTAGCATCTCCAAATTCTCTTGTTCCCCCTGCTCTGATCTAAGTGTGACTGTAGAGTTACAGAACAATGGTTGAACGTTAACTTCCCTCTGAAATGGCAGAGTAAAACAGTCAGTTCTCAGGAAATTAGAGATGAATGAAGCATGTTGGCCTTGTCAGAAACGTCCAGATTCCACTAAAGAATAAAGAAAGGAAACAGCTCATCATAATCGTGCTTACAACACAATATAAAAACATACTTGGACCTCTGGTGTTGCAATTCCATTAGTGTCAGTCAGAAGGAAAACAAGACAATCAATGAAACACAATGTACATACATTAAATATGTAATTCCAGTCTCATCCATCTCACAGCAATCCTCAAACTATCTGGACAATTCGCTAGAGATGTAAATCATATGGACATAGGTGAACTGACCTGTGGGGAGGTGTCAAAGGGAGATTCCAAGGCCCCAGATCCTCCTTTCCAATGAGAGTGATTTAATTCAGTTCAGTATAGTGTATGAATGTTCACTATGTGGCCTCCTCTACATTAGGAAGATCACACACAGCTGGGGGATTGATTTACACAACACCTCCATTCAGTACACCAGCCCCACCATGAGTTTCTGGCTCTTTCTCATTTTAATTCTCTGTCTTGCTCCCTCTCTGACCAGATAAATGTAGTGTATTTTGACTCCAAAATGCATTTGACAAAGTGCCACATTAGAGGTTGGTGCACGAAGTAAAAGTCCATGGAATTGGAGAAAGAGTATTAACATGGATTGAAGACAGCCTATCACATAGCAAACACAGAGTTGGAATAAATGGATCATTTACAGAATGGAAAGATGTAACGAGCTGAGGATCACACAAATCGGTTTCTGGTTTGCAATTATATATTTTTACATGATAGACCTGGGGGAAGGAAGCATACGTAAGATTTCCAAATTTGTCAATGATAAGTGGAAGGGCAAGTTGTGATAAGGATATCATGGTTCTGGAATGGGATCCAGACAGATTGAGGAGAAACCTGGCAAATGGAGTTTCACATGGGGAAGTATGATGTCATGAATTTTGGTAGGAGGAATCATCGGGCAGATTATTGTCTAAATGGAGAGATACTGCAGGTGAGTGAAATACAGAGGGATCTAGGCGTTCTAGTGTATGAATTAGAAAAAGCTAACAGGCAGATTCAATAAATAGGTAAGAAGACAAAAGGCATTTTCGCCTTTATTACAAAAGAGTTGGAGTTTAAAAGTAGGAAGTTTTGTTTCAATTTGACAGTTGAAGCTTCATCTGATTTATCATGTGGGGTGTTGGTCCTTTAAGAAAGATACAGAGGTGGTCCTACCATTGTGCCCCATTAACCGATGGAAGGGATTTACTGGTAAGATCACAAGAGAGCCGAGAAATCAGGTTCATTCCCAATTTCTTACCTCTTGTGATCTTACTGGCACCAAATATCTGACGCATTCCATATCATTTCCTCATGGTTAGTGGGCCTTGCATAATAACTTCTGGGCCCACTACCATCTCCAACCCCAACAGAGAGACATTCCCACCAGTGGAGTTTATAACTGCTTCCCTGTAATGGGGAATGGGCATCCTCACCTTGCTGGTGGGATCAGAGGCCACTGAGGCCCCTCTGGGAGATTAGGGCAAGGGAGGAGTGGTGACCCTTGGGCAGTACCAAGATGGCACTGCCAATATGGCACCATTGCACTGTCCAGGGGCACACCAGCACTGCTCAGTTTGGCACATTGTAGTGTCAAGGGGAGGGGCAGGATGGGTCAAAGCCAACTGGCAGTTACCGATGGTGGGGGTGGGGGGAAACGACTGACACTCTGCAAGTGGGATCAATGGGATCGGGAGTGAGGGGTGATCGAGGCTGGGCATCAGGGGAGAGTACAGAGCTGGTCATGGGGTTGGGATCATGCTGGTCATCAGAGGGGATTAGGGCTGTCCATCAGGGGAGGGGGCTAGAGCAGGGCTGGGTAGGAGATTGGGTCAAGCCCGGGGGAATGGGTCTGAAAGGTAAGTAATTAGTGAGAGGGTGTTTGGGAAGGCTGGCAATTGGAGAGGCCAGTGATCGGGAGGCTGGTGAGGGGTGGGCCAGTGCACATGCACCAGTCTCCCCACTGACAGAGCAGAATGTGTGCAGTTCTCCACTCAGTACAATGCTGCCATCCTCGCAGGTAGGACATACCCCTCACGAAACCATGCTGACTATTCCTGATTAAACTGCATCATTCCAAATGGTCATAAATCCTTTCTCTCAAGACCCTTTCCATTGACTTACTGACCATCAAAGTAAGACTGACTGGCCTATAATTACCAGGGTCATTCCTGTTCCCTTTCTTGAAGGGAGGGACAACGTTCGCCACTCTCCAGTCCTCTGGCACAATCCCCGTGAGGACACAAAGATCAAAGCTACAGGCTCTGCAATGTCATTCCTTGCCTCCCAAAGTATCCTAGGATGTATCCATCAGGCCCAGGGGACTTATTGACCCTCAGGTTTTTCAAAATTGCTAATACATCTTCCCTCAGAACATCTACCTCCTCCATCCTATCAGCCGAATTAAAAGGAGAGGCTGGATAGACTGGGACATTTTTCTCTGGAGCGTAGGAGGCTGAGGGGTGAACTTATGGAGGTCTATAAAATAATGAGAGGCACAGATCAGCTAGACAGTCAATATCTTTTCCCAAAGGTAGGGGAGTCTAAAACTAGAAGGCATAGGTTTAGTATGAGAGGGGAGAGATACAAAAGTGTCCAGAGGGTGATGAGTGGCTGGAACAAGCTGCCAGAGATGGTAGGCAGGTACAATTTTGTCTTTTAAAAGCATTTAGATAGTTACATGGATACGTTGGGTATAGAGGGATATGGGCCAAATGTAGGCAATTGGGATTAGCTTAGGGTTTAAAAAAAGGGTGGCATGGGCAAGTTGGGCTGAAGGGCCTGTTTCTATGCTATAAACCTTTATGACTTCTAAGACTCCAAGACCACAAGAAAATACAAAAGGTCATGAATGTAGCCAATCTTTTACACAAACCAGCACCCCCCCGCCCCCCACCCCCACCCTCCATCCATTGTCTCTGTCTACACTTCCAACTGCCTTGGCAAAGCAGCCAGCAGAATTAAATATCCCACGTGCCCCGGATATTCTCAATTCCACCTTCTTCCGTGGGGAAAAAGATACAAAAATCTGAGGTCACGCACAAACCATCTTAAGAACAGTTTCTTCTCTGCTGCCATTGGACAATTGAATGGACTTATTTTGCATTAAGCTGATCTTTCTCTGCACCCAAGTTATGATTGTAACACTACATTCTGCACTCCATCACTTCCCTCTCTACGAATGGTATGCTTTGTCTATATGGCACGCAACAACAATATTTTTCATTTTATATTAATGCACAATAATAAAATAAATCAAATCAAATTGTTTCTTTGCACTAAGGCTCTATAAAGCTGCAACATGACTTGCCAATTTTTAAACTCAATGCCCCAGCCGATGAAGGCAAGCATACTGTATGCCTTCTTGACTACCTTCTCCACCTGCATTGCCATTTTCAGTGACCTGTGTACATGTACACCCAGATCCCTTTACCTATCAATACTCTTAAGGGTTCTGCCATTTCGTGTATATTTTCTATCTGTGTTAGACCTTCCAAAATGCAAATGCAAAATGCAGCACTCAAATAATATAAATCAGGAGAGAATATGGGTGTGAATTTCAACCCTCATGAAAGTCCACTAGAAAATTTCCTCCAGCCTCAAAAACATCTCACGATTATCCTTTTCCTATCAATCAGCCTACTTCATATCCATCCAGCCACTATCCCTTTCTTTCCAAAGGATTTTTTTTCTCAATGGCCTGTTGTGTATCAGTGCTTCAAATGGACTTGAAAGTTCCTGGACATGCACAGTTTTGCTCTTATCGATTGTCTCTTACCTTTTTAAAACTAGAAAGCTAGTTAAACATGACGTTCCTTTTCGAGCAGCATCCATGCCCTCATTCAATTCAATTGCGTTGGACCATATGACTATTAATTCTGTCCTAAATTATGATTTCTTTTGAATTTTCCCAGCAGCGTAGTTGAAACGACCGACCTGTATTTATCCTTGTACACAGTTTGAATGACAGTTTCATTTGGGAAAGTGTCCAGTCCTATGGCAGCGCCCCTGAATCTCTGGAAGACTGAAAAATTATTGCCAATTTTATGTAAATGCTACTCTCACTTTGTTCACTTCCCTCCGATGTATCTCAATCCATTACGGTGTCCTGCGAAGTTTAAGTATTGACAGATTGTTCAATACTTGAATAGAATTAACACAGAATTAACACAGAACCCTCCAGTGCCTGAATTTCCTTCCCTGGCAGCAATTTCTTCTCTGGGAAAAAATAGATGGGAATTATTTATTCAATACATCTGCCATGACCTGTACCTCCACTTGTAATCCCAAATCAGCCCGACTCAATAACCTTTTACAGAGCAACACAATGCAAAAGATTAGGAAGTAGACGCCAGAATAAGAATTGATCATGGTGGACTGGAAAAGAACACATTGTGCATTTTAATGTTTCATACATTCCAGAAGGGTACCATAATTTGAAGGATGAAAAAGCAATGGTGTGGGCATGGAAATATATATTGAAACTGTGACAATTGATTGAGTATCCAGAATTATCTGCATGGAGAAAAAGCTATGGAATTGGAATCTAAAGTATCAGAATGAAACTTAACCTTCATCTTAAAATATAGGCATGGGCCCCCAGTGGCTAATCTCAAATGCCAATCAACCAAAGGTAGATAGATAGATAGATAGATAGATAGATAGATAGATAGATAGATAGATAGATAGATAGATAGATAGATAGATAGATAGATAGATAGATAGATAGATAGACAGATAGATAGACAGATAGATAGACAGATAGACAGATAGATAGATAGATAGATAGATAGATAGATAGATAGACAGACAGACAGACAGGTAAATGGATGAAAGGAGGAATGGAGGGAGGAACAGACAGAGGGAGGAAGGGATGGATGGATGGATGGACAGATAGATATATATTTCCAATTCTCAGAATCCCAGTCCTTCCTCCTCTCTCATTGCTGTTCCATTTATAATGCAGCTACTGACTATATTGACTATATACTGACTATTTACCATTTATATAGATGATCTGGAGGAGGGAACTGAGTGCAGGGTGTCGAAATTTGCTGATGACACCAAGATTGGGGGAAAGGCAAATTGTGAGGAGGGTGTGGAGAGTCTGCAGAAGGATCTAGATAGGCTGGGCGAATGGGCCAGGAAATGGCAAATGGAATTTAATGTTGGCAAGTGTGAGGTGGTCCACTTTGGTAGGAGGAATGGTAGGAAGGACTATTACTTACGTGGCGAAAAACTGCAGCAGGCGACGGTGCAGAGGGACCTCGGGGTCCTTGTGCATGAGTCGCAAAAACCCAGCTTGCAGGTGCAGCAGGTGGTCAGGAAGGCGAATGGGATGCTGGCCTTCATAGCGAGGGGGATTGAATATAAAAGTAGGGAGGTCTTGCTGCAGCTGTATAGGGCATTGGTGAGGCCACAGCTGGAGTACTGTGTGCAGTTTTGGGCGCCGCACCTGCGCAAGGATATTTTGGCCCTGGAGGGAGTGCAGAGGAGGTTTACTAGGCTGATACCGGAGTTGAGGGGATTGAGCTATGAGGAGAGGTTGAATAAACTAGGCTTGTACTCGTTAGAGTTTAGAAGAATGAGGGGAGATCTCATTGAGACGTATAAGATGATGAATGGGATGGATAGGATAGAGGTGGAGAGACTCTTCCCGCTCAAAAAAGACAGTAGGACTAGGGAGCACAGCCTCAAGGTAAAGGGGAGGCGATCTGTCGTGGCTCAGCTCCACCTTCCCGCCCTCTCCCCATAACCCTTAATCCCTTCTCTTATCAAAAACCCATCAACCCGTTTCTTAAAAATATTTAGCGAGGCAGCCTCCACCACTTCAATAGGCAGAGAATTCCAGAGATTCACCACCCTTTGAGTGAAGAAGTTCCTCCTCAACTCTGTTCTAAACCGCCTCCAGCCATGATCTTATTGAATGGCGGGGCAGGCTCAAAGGGCCAGATGGCCTACTCCTGCTCCTATTTCTTATGTTCATATGTTTCTTATATTCATTTCATCCTTTCTCTCTCTTTGTTCCAACTTGGCCATCGTTAACACTTCTTTGATTCTTTTTTTTCAAAAATCTTCCAATCTCTTTTGTCTCTCTTCCTCTGCCTGTGTCCCCTTAGCCCCAAAACTCTGGACCTTAAGTTGCTGTCATTTTCTTGAATAAATTAATTATTGCTGTAACTGGATGTTGAACCATGCTCTTCAACTGCTCTCTGAATTTGGACTGAGTCACGACATAAGTATATGTGTTTGTGCAACAACTTAAATTACACAATATAAATGCAATTTTTTGAAAGTTATTATAAGATTCATTGCCTAAGCCATTTACAACATCAAAAATATATAAAATGTACACAATCCACAGAAGTATGAAGTTGCCAGATATGCTGAAGAGTAAAAATATTGATTACCTTCTACTCTGCATCTCTGGGTCACTGATTCTCTCCCTTACTCTGACCCTCAGGCCCTTACACACTCGATTGGCCACTAAAATGTGCCTGACCATTAGACTGTTGAGCAACAGAATTAATCCGAATGGTATCAATGGGCTTAAAATCTTTTCAAAAATTCAGAATCTGGTCTATCTTGGGTCACCTCCTAGGTTCAAATCTGAAATAGAAGGGAATGTTTTTTAAGCAAAGTGCCGGCGGTTGCGAGAACGGCAGCCTCAGTTTTCTTGGTGCAAGATTTAGATGTAAGTTTTTGCCAACAAATGGCGACAAATCGATCGAAAGTGAATGTGACTGAATCAGACACAACAGCCTCGGGCTGTACGGAGAACAACATAGCGAACTATGCGAACACGGGTGATTTCCAGGAAATTTAATGGGAAATAATAATGATTGATTCGGTTGAGAATGATCTCAGTATTAATGAGCAGGAGATCTGCCGTTGCCATTGTGATCAGGTAGTGCAGTTTGAGATGCCGCAATTTCCATGAGACAGATTGCCGCCACATTTACTGTAACACAATTAGATTAAAGAAAACAGAAATGACCTTTATATGTTCCCCACTATTGATGCAGCATGAAATTAAACATCAACAACATCTAGTTCACAGTCGGGTCATCTCAAGCATAACCTGAAATACCCTTCAACTTGCAAATTTCCTGGGAGTCCGGCCACCAAACAACACCTGTACATTCCCCTCTCACTACCGCCTCCCCCCGGCCTCCATACAGAACCAGTAACAGTCCTTCAGATCGGGGGACCACACGAAACTTGAGTCAATCCCTCGTTCGTGTACTGAGGTTATAGTTGCGAATGTTTAGAAATAAGTTTTATGCTATTATGTAAACATGTTCAAAGCACAATCATTCATTTCAAATGTTATACTATGAAAATGTGTTAGTTTATTTTTATTTCTCTCGAAACTGGTGAGACACACTGAGCATTCTGTGTCGGATTCTCGCCTTTATGCCATAGCTAAAACTGGCAAGGAGAAGATGCTGTCATAAGAAAATAAGAAATAGGAGCAGGAGTAGGCCATCTGGCCCTTCGAGCCTGCCCCGCCATTCAATAAGATCATGGCTGATCTGTCGTGACTCAGTTCCACATTCCCGCCCTCTCCCCATAACCCTTAATCCCTTCTCTTATCAAAAACCCATCAACCCGTTTCTTAAAAATATTTAGCGAGGCAGCCTCCACCACTTCAACGGGCAGAGAATTCCAGAGATTCACCACCCTTTGAGTGAAGAAGTTCCTCCTCAACTCTGTTCTAAACCGCCTCCCCTTTATCTTGAGGCTGTGCCCCCTAGTCCTACTGTCTTTTTTGAGCGGGAAGAGTCTCTCCACCTCTATCCTATCCATCCCATTCATCATCTTATATGTCTCAATGAGATCTCCCCTCATTCTTCTAAACTCTAACGAGTACAAGCCTAGTTTATTCAGCCTCTCCTCATAGCTCAATCCCCTCAACTCCGGTATCAGCCTAGTAAACCTCCTCTGCACTCCCTCCAGGGCCAAAATATCCTTGCGCAGGTGCGGCGCCCAAAACTGCACACAGTACTCCAGCTGCGGCCTCACCAATGCCCTATACAGCTGTAGCAAGACCTCCCTACTTTTATATTCAATCCCCCTCGGTATGAAGGCCAGCATCCCATTCGCCTTCCTGACCACCTGCTGCACCTGCAAGCTGGGTTTTTGCGACTCATGCACAAGGACCCCGAGGTCCCTCTGCACCGTCGCCTGCTGCAGTTTTTTGCCCCGTAAGTAATAGTCCTTCCTACCATTCCTCCTACCAAAGTGGACCACCTCACACTTGCCAACATTAAATTCCATTTGCCATTTCCTGGCCCATTCGCCCAGCCTATCTAGATCCTTCTGCAGACTATCCACACCCTCCGCACAATTTGCCTTTCCCCCAATCTTGGTGTCATCAGCAAATTTCGACACCCTGCACTCGGTTCCCTCCTCCAGATCATCTATATAAATGGTAAATAGCTGAGGCCCCAGCACCGACCCCTGGGGCACCCCACTAGTCACCAACCGCCAATCCAAATAGCATCCATTGACCCCCACTCTCTGCCTCCTATTTGACAACCAATCCTCTATCCACGCTAACACCCTACCCCCAACTCCATGTCCCCTGACCTTCTGCAATAACCCCATTACCTCCTCTCGAAGTATGAATAAAATGTTGCCCCTTACTGAATACAGTGGTCCATGACATACGTGACCATTGCTCTCAGTAGTTGACTCCAGTTAGTAACCCACACTCATAGCAAGTTTAGAATTAAAAATGCCATTACGTGGTAACACATAGTCACAGGGGTCAGGTGTTCCGCACGGTTCCAACACAACATTTCATGTAATTTATATTGAGACATAGTCTCAGCAACACCTTTTTCTCATCAGTGCCCTGCTTTCAAGTTTGGTTTAATAAAATACAACATTGTGCTGAATACAACAACTTTACCCTGTGAGCTGAATATTTGAATGCAGCAGAATGCAATTGGCACAGCCAACTAAAGAAATTAATAGAAGTATATTACAGAATAGCTGAGTGTGAGGTTGTTAACTCAAATTAACATTATCGCTCAGATAAGAACATAAGAAATAGGAGCAGGAGTAGGCCATCTGGCCCTTCGAGCCTGCCCCGCCATTCAATAAGATCATGGCTGATCTGTCGTGGCTCAGTTCCACATTCCGGCCCTCTCCCCATAACCCTTAATCCCCTCTCTTATCAAAAACCCATCAACCCGCTTCTTGAAAATATTTAGCGAGGCAGCCTCCACCACTTCAACGGGCAGAGAATTCCAGAGATTCACCACCCTTTGAGTGAAGAAGTTCCTCCTCAACTCCGTTCTAAAACGCCCCCCCTTTATCTTGAGGCTGTGCCCCCTAGTCCTACTGTCTTTTTTGAGTGGGAAGAGTCTCTCCACCTCTATCCTATCCATCCCATTCATCATCTTATATGTCTCAATGAGATCTCCCCTCATTCTTCTAAACTCTAACGAGTACAAGCCTAGTTCATTCAGCCTCTCCTCATAGCTCAACCCCCTCAACTCCGGCATCAGCCTAGTAAATCTCCTCTGCACTCCCTCCAAGGCCAAAATATCTTTGCGCAGGTACGGCGCCCAAAACTGCACACAGTACTCCAGCTGCGGCCTCACCAATGCCCTATACAGCTGCAGCAAGACCTCCCTACTTTTATATTCAATCCCCCTCGCTATGAAGGCCAGCATCCCATTCGCCTTCCTGACCACCTGACCAGATAATAATAGCTGAAACAAGCTCATGCGCAAATTCAAGATAAATACAAATAAACTAACACCTTTTCATCGTGTATCAAAGTGGTTTCTGACACTTACCAAGAACATTAACTTCGACAAGGATCGTGTAGAATATTTTCCTGACCCATTAATGCGTTGATGCATTTTCTTTGTGAAGTGAATCTGTCCCTTTGAGCAGTAGACAAAGTTTCTGAATTACAGTCTGATGTATTCCCTGTACAACAAATTTATATGTTCCCGGATCTCCATGGAGATACTGAAGTTGTAGAAGTATTCAAATTGTTTTTTCTTGGACTTTGAACAAACAGATTGCAGCACTTGCAGTGATTCCCATTTGGGGGAATATTCGAAATGCTGAGGTTTAATGGGAAATCTCCCTATCTCATCGGCAGGACAAATCTGATCATACTTTAAAAATTGGGAACTTGTATTAAACAGCAGTAAAAATGTTGCAATAAATGTCATGAATCCCATCACTTGATCCAATAGTCTATCAGAAATGACATTCACTTTAATTGTCAGTAAATCCAACATGCGGCGCGGGCTCGTTGGGCCGAAGGGCCTGTTTCCCAAGTTGGATTGTTCTTTGTTTCTTTGTATGCCAGAGTGTACTTTCAGATTGTCTGTACTCTGCAACGTAGCTGCTCTGTTCAGCCGGAATAATTCCATTCAATAAATTATTGAATGAAGAAAATAAAACGCAGAGCTGTTATAAACCTCCAGTTGGTCATTTGCTCTGTCTTCTCAGTGTCACCTCTCTGCCAGATCATCTGAACTAATCTCCTCATCATTGTTCTGCAAATTTTCTCTTCATTTCTTTATTACATTTGGTTCTGATTGAATCTGGCTTGGCCACAGTCTCAGGCTGTTTTTTTCTGACCCTAAACACTGCCCAGTGAAACAGTGTTACTCTCACGAACACGTTAATTCTATCGCCAATCACATCAAACCTGTGTCCTTTGGTTTTCGATACGGCATCCTTTGTAAGTTTCTCCCCACAGGCAACACATTCTTCATTATTTTGAACACCTCTGTCAAATTTCTCACCAACTTTGCCTTTTCCATGGAGCATAATCCTATGTAACATATTCCATGTAACAGAAAGCTAAAGTTTATTAATTGGTCACAAGTAGGCTTACATTAACACTGCAATGAATTTACTGTGAAAATCCCCCTAGACCACATTCCGGCACCTGTTCAGGTACACTTAGGAGCAATTTAACATGGCCAATTCACCTAATCCGCACATCGTTGGACTGTGGGAGGAAACCAGAGCACCCAGAGGAAACACACGCAGACATGGGGAGAACATGCAAACTCCACACAAACAGTGACCCAAGCTGGGAATCGAACCTGGGTCCGTGGCACGGTGAGGCAGCAGTGCTAACTACTGCACAACCATGGCACCCTAAGGCCAGCTTCCTGGGAAAATTCCTCTTAATCAATTCATGCACTGTCTCTAAAACCCTCACAACATTCCTCAAGTGTGTCCAAAATGGGACCAAACATTCAATCTCTTGCTATTTTTCTAAGCAATGCAGGCTCCAGATTCCACCCTTTCATTCGATACATTGATGATTGCCTCACAGTGCTAGGGACCCAGGTTCAATTCTCAGCTCCAGTCACTGTCTGTGTGAAGTCTGCACATTCTCCCTGCGACTGTGTGGGGTTGCTGGGTTCCCTCCCACAGTCCAAAGATCTGTGGGTTAAGTGGATTGGCCATGCTAAATAGCCCTTTACTGTCAGTGCTAGTGTAAATGAATGGGATTAGGGTCTGGGTGGATTTATAGTCTGTGCAGACCTGATGGGCCGAATGGCTTCCTTCTGCAGTGTGGTGATTCTACTAATTGTCTGTCCCCAATTCGCAAAATAGAAGCTGCATCAACATTCTCCAAAAATCATTGACCCCACAACTGTCTTGATGTAACATTATCTAACCCCCATTTTGAAAAAAGACTTTCCTGGTCGTCTTTGCATTTGTTCTAATGATTCCATTTTCCACACACAAGTTCCTGCAGTCTCCTCATTTTAGTTTACATTCGCATACCCCACAGTTTGGTTTGCAGAGGTCATGACCATGCCTGTTTCATTTCCAGCGTTACTGCACTCACTCATTGCTCTCCATTCCAGGAACAAGTAATACATGTCATCACTGCTAAAACACAATCCAATGGTGATTTGCACACATCATTCCCTTCATGTTCATGTCCATCTGCAATCAACAATCACAGATTCTACTGTTCCCTCATGTCACCTTGCTGCTTGCAACATGCTTGAACACTTCTATCACACCCAAGATCTGTGTCACTTTGCCGCCCTTTGTATGTCATCTGATGAGATGAAGCACTTTCCTTTTCAACAATTCAAAATCACAACATCATCAGAAACTGAAGAAGGGATTAAACTTTCTGCCAATTTAGCCATATTTCCCCACTCACTATTAACATGGCTTCAAATCACTTCCCTGCTTTTCTTCGATATTTCTTGACTTCCTTTGCTAATCAACAACGTATCTAAACACAACCTGAAAGATAACCAGTAGCCCAGCCTCATCTGCTCTCGATGTAAGTGAAGTCTAAATGCCACAGAAAATTCAGAGGCAGGAATCGGCCTTCATGTCTATCCAAAATTCCAAAACAGTTGATTTCAAAGATTCTTTGTATTCCACCATGAAAAACCATCTCAGCATCTCCCTCTCAGAATCTTATATCTTTCAATAACTGAAGTGATTTCCATACTGCTTTATCTTTCCAGATTGGGCACATGCTTTCATACAAGGCATTTACCTGATACACCTTCTCGGAATGATTTCCAATGGCAACAGATGCCTCATAATCAAACTGATCTAAACTCTGTATGTTACCGTATATATAGTCACCTCATTGTCTTGCATGTTTGCATCATGTTGCAGACCTGATTTTATTCATTGACCTCAGAATTTGAAAAGCCATAAGTTCATAAAATATAGGAGCAGATTGAGGCCATTCAGCCCATTGAGTCTGCTCCACCATTCAATCATGGCTGATACATGCCTCATCTTCAATTTCCTGCCTTCTCCCCATCGTCCTTCAACCCATTACCGATTAAAAATCTATCCAACTCCTCCTTAAATTTACACACTGTCCCTGCATCCATCACACTTTGGAAAAGCAAATTCCACAGATTCACAACCCTTTGAGAGAAGTAGTTTCTCCTCAACTTTGTTTTAAATTTGCTGCCCCTTCTGCTCAGACTATGACCTTTTGTTCTAAAATGTCCCACCAGCAGAAGCTCTATGTCGTCTTTATCCATACCTTTTGTCACCTTTGATCTCCCCTCATTCTCCTCAACCCCGGGAAGTATAGGCCTTAATCTCTCTTCATATGACAAACACCTCTTGATTTTTGATTTGATTTATTATTGTTACATGTATTAACATAGAGTGAAAAGTATTGTTTCTTGTGAGCTGTACAGACAAAGCATACTGTTCATCAAGAAGGAAACAAGAGAGTGCAGAATGCAGTGTTACAGTCATGGCTAGGGTGTAGAGATTGATCAACTTAATACAAGGCAAGTCCATTCAAAAATCTGACAGCAGCAGGGAAGAACCTGTTCTTGTGTTGGTTGGTACAGGAGGCAGAGAGTGGGGATCAATGGGTGCTATTTGGATTGGCGGTTGGTGACTAGTGGGGTGCCCCAGGGGTCGGTGCTGGGGCCTCAGCTATTTACCATTTATATAGATGATCTGGAGGAGGGAACCGAGTGCAGGGTGTCGAAATTTGCTGATGACAGCAAGATTGGGGGAAAGGCAAATTGTACGGAGGGTTTGGAGAGTCTGCAGAAGGATCTAGATAGGCTGGGCGAATGGGCCAGGAAATGGCAAATGGAATTTAATGTTGGCAAGTGTGAGGTGGTCCACTTTGGTAGGAAGAATGGTACACAGTGAGCACGTGAACGTGGCGAAAAACTGCAGCAGGCGACGGTGCAGAGGGACCTCGGGGTCCTGGTGCATGAGTCGCAAAAACCCAGCTTGCAGGTGCAGCAGGTGGTCAGGAAGGCGAATGGGATGCTGGCCTTCATAGCGAGGGGGATTGAATATAAAAGTAGGGAGGTCTTGCTGCAGCTGTATAGGGCATTGGTGAGGCCGCAGCTGGAGTACTGTGTGCAGTTTTGGGCGCTTCACCTGCGCAAGGATATTTTGGCCCTGGAGGGAGTGCAGAGGAGGTTTACTAGGCTGATACCGGAGTTGAGGGGGTTGAGCTATGAGGAGAGGCTGAATAAACTAGGCTTGTACTCGTTAGAGTTTAGAAGAATGAGGGGAGATCTCATTGAGACGTATAAGATGATGAATGGGATGGATAGGATAGAAGTGGAGAGACTCTTCCCGCTCAAAAAAGACAGTAGGACTAGGGGGCACAGCCTCAAGATAAAGGGGAGGCGGTTTAGAACAGAGTTGAGGAGGAACTTCTTCACTCAAAGGGGTGGTGAATCTCTGGAATTCTCTGCCCGTTGAAGTGGTGGAGGCTGCCTCGCTAAATATTTTTAAGAAGCGGGTTGATGGGTTTTTGATAAGAGAAGGGATTAAGGGTTATGGGGAGAGGGCGGGAAGGTGGAACTGAGCCACGACAGATCAGCCATGATCTTATTGAATGGCGGGGCAGGCTCGAAGGGCTAGATGGCCTACTCCTGCTCCTATTTCTTATGTTCTTATGTTCTTATGTTCTTATGTTACATGACCTCAGATTTCTGTATCCTTTTCCTGATGGAAGAAGGTAGAAGAGAGAATGTCTGTGGTACGTGGGGTCCTTTATATGCTGGCTGCTTTGCCAAGGCAGCAGGAAGTGTAGACAGAGTCAATCCCAATTAATCCTGCATTTGACCCCTATCCCTCTATACCCATCGTACCTATGTAACTATCTAAATGCTTTTTAAAAGATAAAATTGTACCCATATCTACTGCTACTAAATCAAAATCAAATCAAATCAAGTAATTTATTCTTGAAGTCACACAATCTTTTGGCCTCAACTACTTTCTCTCATAATGAATTGCACACGTTCACCACTCTCTGGGTGAAGAAATTTCTCTTCACTTCAATCCTTAAAGATTCATCTCTTATCCTCAAACAATGACCCCTAGTTCTGGACTCCCCCACCATTGGCAACATTCTTTCTGAATCTACTCTGTCTAAACCTGTTAGAATTTAATAACTTTGTATGAGATCCCCTCTCACTCTCCTAAACTCCAATGAATACATTTTTAACTGAGCTCAGATACAGACACCAAAACTGCAAACAATACTCCAGGTATGGCCTCAGCAGAACCCTATGCAATTGCAGCAAAACATCTTTATCCTGTTACTCAAATCCTTGCTCTATGAAGACAACATACCATTTGCCTTCTTTGCTGCCTGTTGCACCTATGAGCTTACTCTCAGTCACTGTTGCACAATTATACCAAGCTGTCACTAAGCATCCAGCTCTCTCAGTTTACATGAGTGATGTAAAGTAATGCAAGTAATGCAAGTAATGACCTGTCTTCCTATTATTGTTAATGAAGTGGATAATCTCACATTCATCCACATTGTACTGCACCTGCCTTGCATATGCCTACACAATCAGCCTATCCAAATCATACTGAAGCATCTCTGCATCCTCCTCACAGCTCACTCTCCCACACAATTTTGTACTATCTTCAAGTTTGGAGCTAAAGCATTCAATTCCTTCTTCCAAATCATTAATATTTAATGTGAACAGTTGCAGTCCCTGAACAGATCCTTGCAGAATCCCACGACTAACTGCCTGCCAATCTGAAAAAATCTCATTTATGCCAACTCTTTGCTTTCTGTCTACTAACCAGTCTTCTATCCATCTCAAGACATTACCTGCAATCCCGTGTGCCTTAACTTTTCATAGTAGTCTGCTATGTGAAACCTTGTCAAAAGCCTTCTGAAAATCTAAATAAACCACATCCACCAGTTCTCCCTGATCAACTTGACTAGTTACTTCCACAAAAATCCATTAGGTTCATCAAGCAAGATTTCCCCTCTGTAAATTCATGTGTCTGATTATATCACTGCCTTCCAAATCCTGAGCTATGAAAACCTTAATAATGGACTTTAGCAACTTCCCCAGTATTAATATTCAATTCACCGGTCTATAGTTCCCTGTTTTCTCTCTACCTCCCTTTCTTTGAATAGCGGGCTTACAATAACTACCTTCCAATCTGTAGAAACCAATCCAGAGGCCAAAGAAAATTACCACCAATGGATCTACTATTTACAGGGACAGCTCCTTAAGAACTCTGCAATGAAGATTATCAAGACCTGGAGATTTAACCACCTTCAATCCCATCTATTTCTCCAAAACCATTTCTCTACTAATGCTGATTTCCTTTAGCTCCTCACTAAAACTTGTTTCTCTCAGCACTTCCAGTACATTTTCATGTCATACCTTGTGGAGAAGCAAAGCACAAATTTAATTCCATAACCATTTTCCCCTTTCTGACTGTTGGAGATCTAATTTGTGTTTATCAGTCTTTTTCTCTTTATGCACTTACAGAAACTTTTACAGTCAGTTTTTGTGCTTCTCGTCATCTTACTTTCATACCCGATTTTTCCTTTCTTAATCAATACCTTGGTCCTCCTTTGAATTTAAAATTGCTACCAATTCTCAGGTCTATTGCTTTTTTTTTGACAATTTGTACATTTCTTCCCTGAATCTGATACTATTTCTAATTTTGCTTGTAAGCCATGGTTTGACAACAGTTCCCTTACCACTCTTGTGCTAAACAGGAATTAACTTTTGGAGTTTATCTATTCATTCCTTAAATGCCTGTCATCGCCTGTCTGCTGTCCTTCCTTTTACTAATGTTCCCAGTCCATCCCTAACCAATTCATGTCTCAGACCATCATGATTATCTTTACTGAGATTCAGGATCCTGGTTTCAGAATCAGCTACATAACTATCCGCCTTGACAAAGAATTCCATCATACTATGGTATGGTATTACAAGGAAGTTACATTAGCACTGCATTGAAGTGACTGTGCAAATCCCCTAGTCACCACACTTTGGCACCTGTTCAGGTACACTGAGGGATAATGCACGTAACCAGCACACCTTTCGGACTGAGGGAAGAAATCAAAGCACCCGGAGGAAACCCATGCAGATACTGGGAGAACCTGCATACTTCACACACACAGTGTCCCAAGCTGGGAATTGAACCCGGGCCCCTGGGCACTGTGAGGTAGCAGTGCTAACCACTGTGCCACCGTGTGATATCTGTAAGGGGAATTGTCTCCAGCAGAACCAAAACAGACAGACTCTACTCTCCATTTATGAAGTAAATGTTTCATTGGGTGCGTTTGCATCAAACTGTCCAGTAACAAATTCACCAGCTTCTCTTGTTCTGAGACATCAAAGAAATAAATGAGCTAATTCAGTCTATTTGTTAACTGGATGTAACTGATACTACTAATGATACCTAACTGCTCCCTAGAGATTATTGTGCACAGAAAAGTAGAGTTCACTCCAGACTTTCAGCTTTGTCAGTCAGTGTTCATTCACTCCCTCAGTAAACGGGACAACTGACTATTGATAAGGGAGATTTACTACCCGATTCTTGTAATTGTTGGTGTTCCTGGTGAGTTATTGTAATGTGCATGTTGTTGATCTGTATTAATCCCCTCCCTGCTCTTCCTTTTTATTCAACGGGGATGGTGTTTCCTATGTGACTGTGCTGATGGTTGCCAGAACCAACTTGTGAACTCTTTGCCCGCGCTTGGCATCTTCCCCTCACCCAAAAGCCTCACGGATTGTTGCAACAACTTTTCAAGTTTGCACATAGAGGTTTTAGTGGATTTCTGGACCACCTTGCCATCCAGTCCAGATTTAGGGGGTCACAGCAGTTGATGAAATGGTGTAGGCAGGTTTCCCAGGGGTGGCATTGTGGCACAGCGGTTGGCACTGCTACCTCACAACACCAGGGACATTGTTTCGATTCCTGATTGGGCCACTGTCTGTGCAGGGTCTGCACATTCTCCCCGTGATGTGAGGATTTCCTCTGGGTGCTTCAGTTTCCTTCCACAGTCTGACAGAACATGCTAGTTTGGTCCATTGGCCATGCTAAACATTCCCTCAGTGTAACCAAACAGGCACCGGAGTGTGGCGACTATGGGATTTTCACAGTAACTTCATTGCAGTGTTAATGTAAGCCTACTTGCGCCTCTGATAAATAAACTTAGAAAATATGAATGCTGTCTCATGTGGATAAGTACACAAACTGGAGTTAATAGCTCTCAACCAAGAACTCCGTACGTATCAGTTAGACTGTGGTGTTTATATACTTTCATCTCTCTTAAACATGCTGCTGACACAAAAATAGTGTTGCTGCGCCTGCCTCAGTTTTAACCTTTATATGGTGGACAAAAAATTGTGAATACACTCCTTGTTAATACAGTAATATTTATTTACACACAATAATCACCCACTCAATCAACAATAAATTATCTTATTGAATATCAAGTCCAATACTACACCTCGACTTTACTTTTGTGAGACTGGTGAGTACCCAGAGAGATATTGGCCTTTACCTGGTCTTTGATCTCCGTAGCCCTCTGTGTAATCTGCTCCTTTGGTCTGCTCTGATACTCTGGCACTTGTCTTCCTTCCTTCTTGGATGGGCTCGCTCCCATCGTGCTGGACATTGCTGGTGGTACTCACCATTGTGGATGTTCATTGGGGAAGAGAGAGAGAGACATTCTCTACTGCACAGCAGTTGGTTTGTGTGCTGATTTGGCCATTGCCAATCAGTCGATCAGGACTCGATCACCCTGATTGATAAGGTCCAATAAGGTACTGCCACCCCGATCTCTGCATGTGTACCCAAGGATGTGGAGATGCCAGCATTGGACCCGGGTAAACACAGTAAGAAGTCTCACAAAACCAGGTTAAAGTCCCAACAGGTTTATTTGGTAGTAAACGCCACTAGTTAACAGAACGCTGCTCCTTCGTCAGGTGAATGATGAAGGAACAGCATTCTGAACTGAGAGTTCTGAGATGGCTTCACCTGATGAAGGAGCAGTGTTCCAAAAGCTAGTGGCCTTTACTACCAAATAAACCAGTTGGACTTTAACCTGATGTTGTGAGACTTCCTACTGTGTACACAATGGCCATGCCTGTAGGAGCTGGAGCGAGGTAGGTCACATACCTCCATCCTGAATAAGGGGCTGAGGCACCCCTATGTCTGGTAAACAAGCAGAAAGTGTCCTTTCTCCTGGACATGGCCGATATTCTGTGGATTTCAGCTCTTGCAGTTGCAGCTTGCTTCTCTCTGACCAATTTCTTTTGCGGCTGCAGCTTGCCTGTTTTAGCACTTGCCCAATTATACCAGTGTGCTCTTGCAAACCACCAACTTAGGTGGCCATTTGACCACAATAGGGATAAACTATTATTAAACAGCGAGAGTACTGGTAAGACTTGGTCAGCTTTGTAGTATAACTGGCAATCAATTTTAAATAAACATATGAATATGCAAGGAATGGACGGATATGGACAATGGGCAGGCAGAAATTTAATTCGGCGTTATGGTCGGCACAATATTGTATGATGGAGTAAATATTTTTTTAAAAACTTGTGTCCAAGCAGAGGGAAAGCAGCCTGTGGGGGATTGATGGGAACGTTTCCTTTGCCCTGCAGTGGAGGTTTGCGAATGTCTGGGTTGAACCACGAGGTGGCGCAGGAATCTCGCTTCCCAGCCTGGAGCAGGAGAGCTGGATTCAGCCCACAAGCGCCCAGGGTGAAGGTAGTGTCCAGACAGCTGCTGGGTAAAACTGTCCCCATTCATTCTTTGCAATGTCTCGCACGGCAACAGGGAAAAAACAGTTCATCAGCAGCGCAGAATGAATTTGTAATTTTCGTAAAGCCTTTAGGAATAAACAGATTTGCAGAAAGTAACAAATATCTTTGAACCTTGTTACATAATTGGAAAGATTTATTTGTTTAGATATTAATTCCCTGTTTAATACCGATCTGTGGCAGCTCACTGACTCTCGCAAGAGGATGCAATTGTTAACAAATCCAATTTTACAGCACTGATGTGCTTTTACACGCAAATAAATCACATCCATGTATTTCACAGTTTGTGTGTGCAGGCGCTCCCTGTTCCCCTGGAGGGAAACGCGGTTGTGAACCGGCTGAAGGGCGGAGCAGGATTTAGACGGGCCGAATGGCCTCCTGCTATCCCTGAGTTCCCAGTCGGGCTCGGAAGCAACATGAGATTTCGGAGGAAGATGGAGTGAGGGGGGGACAGTATTTTGAATTTGCCCTGGGGACAGGGTCCCTGGAGGGATTGAGTGAGAAAGTGCCGTTGGTTCCAGTTGCTGCAGTTGGAGTGCTGAGTGATCCGGGCGCCTGAATACTGCAGGTTTCCAGCAGCTGCCCCTCAGCTACCAGTTGCTGCCTGTCCCCGACTTGTCCTTTGGCAAGCAGCTCCCTCCCTCTCTCTCCCCGTCGCACTCCTTCTCTCTCCTCCCTCCCTCCCCCTTCCCCTCCCCTTCCCCTCTCCCCTTTCCCCTCCCCTCCCCTATCCCCCATTCCCTTCACCCCTTTCCCCCTCCCCTATCCCCCATCCCCTTCCCCCTTCCCTATCCAACACAGTGAGCACGTGA
>CM075725.1:141032903-141215397 GCA_037974335.1 Prionace glauca | reverse complement strand
TCACGTGCTCACTGTGTAGGGGGGGAGGGGAGGGGGGAAGGGGGGGAGGGGGGGAGGGGGGAAGGGGGGGGGGAAGGGGGGGAAGGGGGGGAAGGGGGGGGTAGAGTGGGGGGGGAGAGGGGAGGGAGAGGGGGGAGGGGGGGGAGAGGGGGGAGAGGGGGGAGAGGGGGGGAAGGGGGGGGGGAGAGGGGGGGAAGGGGGGGAAGGGGGGGGAAGGGGGGGGGGAGGGGGGGGGAGAGGGGGGGAGGGGGGGGGAGGAGGGGGGGGGAGAGGGGGGGGAGAGGGGGGGGAAGGGGGGGAGAGGGGGGGGAGAGGGGGGGAGAGGGTGAGAGAGAGGGGGGAGAGGGAGAGAGAGGGGGAGAGAGAGGGAGGGGAGGGAAAGGGGAGGGGAGGGAGAGGGGAGGGAGGGAGGGGAGGGGAGGGGAGGAGAGGGGAGGGAGGGGAGGGGAGGAGAGGGGAGGGGAGGAGGAGAAGGGAGGGAGGGAGGGAGGGGGAGAAAGGGAGGGGAGGGGGGGAAAGGGAGAGGGGAAGGAGGGAGGGAGGGGAGGGGAGAGGGGAAGGAGGGAGGGAGGGGAGGGGAGCGGGGAGAGGGGGAAAGGGAGAGGGAGGGAGGGAAGGGGAGAGGGGGAAAGGGAGAGGGGAGGGAGGGAAGGGGAGAGGGGGAAAGGGAGAGGGGAGGGAGGGAGGGAGGGAGGGAGGGGGAGACTGAATCCCTCTCGGGCTTGCAGTTAATTCCAGACTGGATTCGAAAAACAAGACATCCTGCCCAGGGGAGAGTCTCCCGGAGCCACAGAGCGGAGGGGGTATTAGAGCTTCCCCCTTCCCCTTCGGAGTGAGTGTGTGGAGAGGGTAGGGGTGTGTGTGGAGTGGGTAGGGGTGTGTGTGTGGAGTGGGTAGGGGTGTGTGTGTCACGTGCTCACTGTGTTGTGGAGAGGGTAGGGGTCTCCCTGCCGTGTGTCCCCCCCCTCCTCCCTCCCTCCCCCCCTCCCGGGACAGCTCAATGTGTGAACACACTCACTGACCCCCATGTAGCTGCTAAGATGCCCCGGAGCCAGAGACAGGCGGGTGGTTTCTGGATGGAAGCGGGAGGGGGAGACAGAGTGGAGTTTGTTGGGATGTTGGATGTGGAATCGGGGCTGAACCCCGGGCCAGAGTGTGGCCCAGCCCGCGATGGACTGCTCCTGATCAGCGGCTTGGACAGGGCGGAGTGCCGGGGACCAGCAGCTCCTCAGGATAACCTGCTGGATAGAGCGAGGAGGAGGCGATACTGTCCCCGCAGGAATGTGCGCTACCGGAGGGTACAAAACCTCCTGTACAATATTCTGGAGAGACCCCGGAGCTGGGCTTTCACCTACCACGCCTTTGTGTGAGTAATCCTCTCTCTTATTCAGCTTTCACCAGCGGTGACAGGTACCCGGTTTATTCCAGTCCTCAGTCCAGTCAGGACAAACTTTATAAAGTCAGACAAATTGAGTCAATTCCGATTTTCTCTCCCCCCCCCCCCCCCCCTTTGCTAAAAAGATGATCTGTAATGTTTTTGATTCACGTGCTCACTGTGTCGGCATTGCTGAGAATATTTCTAGACACCGGAATATTCTTGCTGTTCACCAATTATCTTTGGGACCTCAAATGTTGATGAACCCCTTGGGTCCGTCAGTGAAAATCCACACCAGCTCTCTGAGAACCAGCCTCGGATGGAGCGGTGTGACTTTTAACTCAATGATTCCAAACTAGAATCGGGTCGAATAAAACAATCAAAAACAGGAAAACTGCCGAGAATATTCACCATATCAGTCAGTGAAGTTGAACTTTCAGGATTTATTTAGTTATTTAGTGTCACAAGTAAGGCTTACATTGACATTGCAATTAAGTTACTGCGCGGAAATCTCCTAGTCCCGACACTCTGGCGGCTGTTCGGGTAACACTTGAGGGAGAATTTAGCACGGCACCTAACCAGCTTGTCTCTCAGACTGTGGGAGGAAACCGGAACACCCGGAGGAAACCCACGCTGATACGGAGAGAATGTGCAAACTCCGCACAGACAGTGACCCGAGCCGGGAATCGAACCCAGATCCCTGGTGCTGTGAAGCAGCAGTGCTAACTTCTGTACCACCGTACTGCCCAGAAAATGTCCAAATACTGTTCCTTCAGGATAACATCTGGAATGGTAATTCCGCTTCCCTTTCCACTCATACACACAAAAACGCACCCACACCAGACACACCGCACACACACACATTCACACACATTCACTCACACCCATACACACACATTCACACTCACACACATACACACCGCACACACACACATTCACACACACACACACATTCACACACACACACACACATTCACTCACACACACACACACATTCACACACACATTCACACTCACACACACACATTCACACACACCCATACACACCGTACACACACACATTCACACACACACACACACATTCACACACACACACACATTCACACACACACACATTCACACACATTCACTCACACCCATACACACACATTCACACTCACACACATTCACACACACACATTCACACACACACACACACATTCACACACACACACACACTCACACACACACACACATTCACACACACACACACATTCACACTCACACACACACATTCACACACACACACACATTCACACACACCCATACACACCGTACACACACACATTCACACACACACACACACACATTCACTCACACACACACATTCACACACACACACACACACATTCACTCACACACACACACACACATTCACTCACACACACACACACATTCACTCACACACACACATTCACACACACCCATACACACCATACACACACACATTCACACACACACACACATTCACTCACACACACACATTCACACACACCCATACACACCGCACACACACATTCACTCACACACACACATTCACACACACACACTCATTCACACACACACACACATACACACACATTCACACACACACACATTCACTCACACATACACATTCACTCACACCCATACACACCGCACACACACACATTCACACACACACATTCACACACACCCATACACACCGTACACACACACATTCACACACACACACACATTCACACACACACACATTCACACACACACACACATTCACTCACACACACTCATTCACACACACACACATTCACACACACACACATTCACACACACACACATTCACTCACACACACACATTCACTCACACCCATACACACCACACACCCCCACATTCACACACACACACATTCACTCACACCCATACACACCAGACACACCCACATTCACTCACACCATACATACCACACACACCCACATTCACACACACACATTCACTCACACCATACACACCAGACACACCACACACACCCACGCACACATTCACTCACACACACACATAGACACACTCACATTCACATACAAACACACAGACACACCAGACATACCACATGCACCCACACATACCCACACCCACACACACACACACATTCTGCCAAATCCATGGAATATTATTGTGTGGGTATTTCTTTAATATATATTTTGATTCCTTCACTTTAAAGTTTGCTTAAAGGGTTATGTTGTCGAGATCAGATCTGTTTAGAACATTTGTACAGAGCTTGGTCTGAATAAGCAGTGAATGAATTCCTCAGTTTCTGCAGTTTAAGCTGTGTATGAGATAAGCATTACTGCCTCACAGCGCCAGGGACCCGCTTTCAATTCCAGCCTCGGCTCACTATCTGTGTGCACTTTGCATGTTCTCCCTGTGTCTACATGGGTTTCCTTTGAGTGCTCTGGTTTCATCCCACAGTCCTGAGATATGTGTGTTAGGTGGATTGGTGATGCTAAATTGCCCGTTATTGTCAGGGGGATTAGCAGGATAAATGTGTGGGGTTGCAGAAATAAGGTCTGGTGGGATTGAGTTGCTGCAGACTTGATTATCCAAATGGCCTCCTTCTGCACTGTAGGGATTCCAAGATTTTAAATATGGATCTTGGGGTGGGACAGTAGCACAGTAGTTAGCACTGCTGCCTCACAGTGCGAGGGAACAAGGTTCAATTCCTGCTTTGGTTCACTGTCTCTGTGGAGGCTCCACATTCTCCCTGTGTCTGCGTGGCTTTCCTCCGGGTGCTCCGGTTTCCTCCCACAGTCTGAAGAACATACTGGTTAGGCACATTGGCCATGTTAAATTCTCCCTCAGTGTACCCGAACAGGCACCAGAATGTGGTGATCAGGGGATTTTCACAGTAACTGCATCGCAGTCCTAATGTAAGCCTACTTGTGACACTAATAAATAAACTTGAAAATGTATTTGCTGGACTGGTCTCTGAAATCGATTGGTGACTCAGATTACTGTGTTTCGGGGGACAAAGGGGAGAACAGGGGTTTTTGTCCAAAAGTGATTGTCCAGTTAGATAACTTAATTTCTTGTAGAAATTTCTTGGTTCATTTCTTTACTGAACGAAACACCTAAATCGTCCCCAACTGCACCCCCGATGAAAACTTTCCTTCTGGGTCTCTGCTATTCAGTAGCAGTGTGCTGTTCTGAGTAACTGTGCCAGAAAGCACAGGACCGACTCAGTGCAAACTAATCTATAAATCAACCCACAATTAACTCAGAGAGCCAGAGAAAGCAGAAAGAGCAGAGTCTGCTGAACACAGGAACTTTATTTCTTTAAATACATTTTTTCTCTTTCCAATTCTTTTCCCACACCTGTTAGTGCACTAAGACAGACTTTCATCTGTTTCCATAACTAATTATTACTGGAGCAGGTCACTAGTCTGTTGCCAGAGGCTTACAGTCTCAGGGACACCATTCCACATCAAACAAGGCTGACCAGGAGTCCCTCCCTCTCTTACTACCAGCGATTGGCATGTTTGCAAGGATTAGTAGCTTGCCCCACTCAACCTGTTTGGCCACGTCATAAACAAACTACTTGGCCAACAGGTATGGTGGCACAGTGGTTAGCACTGATGCCTCACAGTGCCAGGGATCGGGGTTCGATTCCCAGCTCGGGTCACCGTCTGTGCGAACTTTGCACATTCTCCCCATGTCTGCATGGGTTTTTGCTGGGTGTTCCAGTTTCCTCCCACAGTCCAAAAGATGCGCTGGTTAGGTGCATTGGCCATGCTAAATTCTCCCTCAGTGTACACAAACAGGTGTGTGATGACCAGGGGATTTTCACAGTAACTTCATTGCAATGTTAATGTAAGCCTACATGTCACAATAATAAATGAAATAAAATTAAGTCCTCAGATGGGATTTGAGCCCCGAGTTTCTGGTTAAGAGGCAGGGACTCTAATCCACTAAGACCATCAATCTTGTCTGTTCGGCAGTTATTTTTATTTCTAATGAGCTCAGGAACAAGGTTACTGATAGATACCAGGGCAGCGAGCTATCTGTAACTCCAACATGAAGGATCATAGCATCACGTAGGATTATCAGCAGATCACAGTTAGGTGTGGCACAGTGGCTAGCATTGCTGCCTCACACATCAGGGACCCGGGTTCAATTCCAACCTCAGGTAAGTGTCTGTCTGAAGTTTGTACATTCTCCCCATGTCAATGTGGGTTTCCTCCGGGTGCTCCCATCTCCTCTCACATTCCAAAGATGTGTGGGTTATGTTGATTGGCCATGCTAAATTGCCCCTCAGTATGTCAGGGTGATTAGCCAGATAACGTTTTGGGATTATGGGAATACAGACTGGGTGAGATTGTTGTCAGTGCAGGCTCTAAGGAGCCAAAACAGCCTCCTTCTGCAACGCAGGGATTTCCTGACTGGTACAGCCAGCTCCCTGGCAAATAAGACCATTTCAGTATGTAGCTGGTGATGATCGCTGAGTACATGTCATTAAAACCCAGTGAAGTGTAAAGTACGTGTTGGAAGCGTGGATATTTTCCCGACACAGATTTGAGGATTCATCTTGTCGTGATCTCATTAGATCATTCTTGACTTCATCCAAAGATGGAGCAAACTTGATGGGCCAATTTTTAAAAACTTTTTTAAAATTCATTCATGGGACATGGGCGTGGCTGGCTGGCATTGATGCCCATCCGAAGTTGCCCTTGAGAAGGTGGCCACGAGCTGCCTCCTTGAATCACTGCAGCCCACATGCTGTGGGCTGACCCACAATGCCATTAGGGAGGGAATTCCAGGATTTTGACCCAGTCACTCCGAAGGAACTGTGACATATTCCCAAGTCAGGATAGTGAGTGGCTTGGAGGGGAACTTGCTGGTGGTGGTGTTCCCAGGTATCTGCTGCCCTTGTCCTTCTAGATGGAAGTGTTGGTGGTTTGGAAGGTGCTGTGTATGGATCTCTGGTGAATTGTAGAAATTGTCTACTTCTCCACTGGGCTGGAGTTTTATCCCCCTCCGCAGTGTGTTTCACAGCAACAGGAGGAAGCGGGAGTTTATGGGCCCAGCGTTATAGAATCATACAGTGGAGAGGTATCCTGCACCGACTACAATCTCACCCAGGCCCTTTCCCCATTTACCCTCGCTAGTCACCCAATTTTAGCATGGCTAATCCACCTAACCAGAACATCTTTTGGACTGTGGGAGGAAACCAGGGCACCCAGAGGAAACCCACACTGACACGGGGAGAACGTGCAAACTCCACACAGACAGTCACTCAAGCCAGGAATCAAACCCAGATCCCTGGCACTGAGAGGCAGCTGTGCTAACCACTGTGCCACCCAAGAGAAACAAACAAGACCCAGGCTGACAAGATAACACATTGCACCTGATCTTAGTCTTGGTCTGACACTTGATCTTAGCCAAAAGACCGAAAAGCGATGCCCCATGCCGGCAGAAGATGGGAAATTATAGGCCAGTTAGCCTGACCTCAGTTGTGGGTAAATCTTGGAGTTCATTATTAAGGATGAAGTTGTGGAGTATTTGGAAATGCATGGTAAAATAGGACTGAGTCAACAAGGTTTCATTAAAGGGAGGTCATGTCTGACAAATCTGTTTGAATTCTTTGCCGAGGTAATGAAGAAATTAGATAAAG
Source organism: Prionace glauca (assembly GCA_037974335.1). NCBI lineage: Eukaryota > Metazoa > Chordata > Chondrichthyes > Carcharhiniformes > Carcharhinidae > Prionace > Prionace glauca. Next base: position 141,208,338 of record CM075725.1, on the reverse strand, counting down.
GAGAACCAGTGGATGTGATTTATTTGGATTTCCAGAAAGCTTTGACAAGGTGCCTTACAGAAGGTTGCTGAATAAGCGAGGAGCCAATGTGTAAGAGGCAAGGTACTGGCACCGATGGAAGATTGGCTGACCAACAGAGAGCAGAGTGGGGATGAGGGGGTCCTTTTCAGGATAACAACTGTGGCGTTCCACAGGGGTCAGTATTGGGATCACAACTTTCCATTTTATACGTTAATGATCTGAAAGATGGAAGTGAGGACATGGTTGCTAAATTTGTAGATGATGCAAAGATATGTAGAGGGACAAGTTGTGTTGAGGAAGTGGGAAGGCTGCACAGTGACTTGGACAGGTTAGGAGAATGAGCAAAGAAGTGGTAGATAGAATATGATATGTGAAAGTGTGAGATTATGCACTTTGGTAGGAAAAATAGAAGCATGGACTATTTTCTAAATGCGGAAAGACTTCGGAAATCTGAAGCACAAAGGAACTTGGGAGTCCTGGTTCTGCTGTAGTGGAGAATTTCTTGTTTTCCGAGCTGTGACAGTAAAACTTAAACAAAGTTGGCTTTGCAAAAACAATTAGTTTTTATTATCACAAAACTGCATGCAGTATATGGCAGAGTCTTGGAGGCAGAGAGCAGTACCTACAAACTGCCAATTCTATCCCAAGACCGTGCCAGCGACAAGAATCAGTTCCGTAGTTATAGCTTTTTCTTATTAGTGTACATGTTCAATTAGTAATACATCATCAATTGTATTAGCATCCGGTGACCTCCGAGACGCCTCTGTTTAGAACATAAGAACATAAGAAATAGGAGCAGGAGTAGGCCATCTATCCCTTCGAGCCTGCCCCGCCATTCAATAAGATCATGGCTGATCTGTCGTGGCTCAGTTCCACATTCCCGCCCTCTCCCCTTAACCCTTAATCCCCTCTCTTATCAAAAACCCATCAACCCGCTTCTTAAAAATATTTAGCGAGGCAGCCTCCACCACTTCAACGGGCAGAGAATTCCAGAGATTCACCACCCTTTGGGTGAAGAAGTTCCTCCTCAACTCTGTTCTAAACCACCCCCCCCTTTATCTTGAGGCTGTGCCCCCTAGTCCTACTGTCCTTTCTGAGTGGGAAGAGTCTCTCCACCTCTATCCTATCCATCCCATTCATCATCTTATACGTCTCAAAGAGATCTCCCCTAATTCTTCTAAACTCTAAAGAGTACAAGCCTAGTTTATTCAGCCTCTCCTCATAGCTCAACCCCCTCAACTCCGGTATCAGCCTAGTAAACCTCCTCTGCACTCCCTCCAAGGCCAAAAGGCCATTCTCCCCATGTTTGCGTAGGATTCCTCCGGGGGCTCCGGTTTCTCCCAACAGTCCAAAAGGCGAGCTGGTTAGGTGCATTGGCCATAAAAAAAGATAGGTTACAGATTGATCGATCTAAATCTGCAGTAAGTGTATTCAAGAAAACGGAGATAAAGTGGACAGGTGACAGAGTTCGGAGACTGAACAACCATGATCTCATTATCTAGCGGAACAAGACTGAGAGTGGCACGGTAGCACAGTGGTTGGAACTGCTACCTCAGAGCTCCAAGGACCTGGGGTCAATTCCTAGCTTGGATCATTGTCTGTGTGGAATTTGCACATTCTCCTTGAGTTTGCTTGGGTTTCCTCCAGTTTTCTCCTACAGTCCAAAGATGTGCAGCTTAGGTTGATTGGCCATGCAAAATTGCCCCTTTGTGTCCTGGAATGTGTAGGTTAGAGGGATTAGTGCAGTAAATGTGTGGAGAAGTGGGGATAGGACCTAGGTGGGCTTGTTGTTGGTGCAGACTCCTTCTGCACTGTAGGGTTTCTATGATTCTATGATACTTTGAGTGAATAATCTGCTCCTGTTCCTATGTTTCCACAGCCAAGATCCTACTCCCACCCCTGCCATCAATCCCCCCACCCCATTCCCCTTCAAGCCTGGTGGGATATTTTGATCCTACCAAACTGAATGGAGATTTAAATGGCCCATTGGGGGGGAGATTTGCCATGGCGGGGCCTTAAGATCCTGGCCTACTTGTTCCTCTAACCACGCATACGGAAAGACCTAGCAGACAAGTACAGTCAATGAGCTGACACAGACAGAAGGCATGATTATGAAAAGACCCAGACAACAGTGCTCAACTCTCCCACAGTGGTTTCATCAATAATATCAATAATATTATCTTGTCCTTTGAAGGAACAGAAAGGTTCCGTGATCTCTGACCGTATCTTGTTTTCTGATGTAATAGAAAGTTCTGTGACTCTGACCTTCTTTCGCCAAACTCCTTCATCCCTCAGTTATGTGCAGTCAGTTTTACAGAGGTCTGGCAATTTGGAATAGCTTGGTCAGCTCTCCTTTATATCAATTACTTGACCATTTTTCCCATCATGCCACAGCTTCATTCATACACTATCACAGTTCCAGACTCTCTTAAAGTTATTGTGCGTGTTCAGTCGGCAGTTAGGAAGGCAAATTCAATATAAGCAGTCATTTTCAGAGGGCTAGAGTACAAGATCAAGGAAGTACTGCTGTGGCTGTATAAGGTTCTGGTCAGACCCCATTTGTGAGCAGTTTTGGGCCCCATATCTAAGGAAGGATGTGTTGGCCTTGGAGGGGTCCAGAGGAGGTTCACAAGCATGATCCCTGTAATGAAGGGTTTGTCATATGAGGAGCGATTGAGGAGTCTGGGTCTGTACTCGATGGAGTTCAGAAGGAAGAGGGAGTACCTAATAGAAACTTACAGATTACTGAGAGGTCTGTATAGAGTGGAAATGGAGAGAGGATGTTTCCACGAGTGGGAAAGATGAGAACTCGAGGGCAGAACCTCAGAGTGAAGGAGGAATTTCTTCAGCCAGAGAGGAGTGAGTCTGTGGAACTCTTTGCCACTGAGTGCTGTGGAGGCCAGGTCGTTGAATGTATTTAAGAAAGAGATAGATAGTTTCTTGTTCAATAAGGTGGTTAAAGGGAGAAGGCAGTAGAATGGGGTTGAGAATCATAACAACCATGATTGAATGGCAGAGCAGACTCGATAGGCCGAATGGCTTAATTTTCCTCCCATATCTCATGGTCTTGTGGCTCCTTTTCATTGTTTGCATCCGACAGTGGTCACACCTCAGTAGACAATCTTCCACATGAGGGGAGCAGATGTGGCACCCTCTCTGGTGAATCAGAATCTGCCTATTCTTCCATGAGAAGTCTTACTGGATGGAAGAGTTCAATGCAAATTAGGGAGAGGAAACAAAGTGTTGTGGGGCACTCGGAGTGTGGTCAGGTACCTGAGCTACCCAGCTTATCCATTTAATCACCAATTATCGTCTCACCATTTTCTTACCACTGGATAAGGTGGGTGCAGGGAGTGATGGTGAAGAAGGGTAACTCTCTCATCTATCCCACACGCAAGTGATCTGAACAAGAAGCAGGTGTGGGCTATTCAGCCCCTTTGCTATTTAATCAGATGATGGCTGGATCTGATGATAGCCTCAAACCTGCATCCTGCCTACCGCTGATAACATTCCATCCCTTTGCTTTCCAATAGCCGATCTACCGTATAAATGTTTAATGGTTCTGTTTCCAGCATTTTTTGAGGAAGTGAGTTAAAATCATGAACATTGGAGAGAAAATAATTCTCCCCAACTATGTCCCAAATGGGTGTCCCCTTATTTTTAAACAGTTGCCCCCTAGTTCAAGATTCGCTCGCAAGAGGGGACACCATCCCCACATCCACCCTGTCACAACCCCACAGGACCTTATATGTTTCTGTCAACTCACTTCTTATTCCTCTGAAGTCCAGTGGATACAAGCTTGGCCTATCTAACCTTTCCACATCAGACAACCCACTCATTCCTTGTATTTGTCTCAGAAACCTTCTCCGAACTGCTCCTAAACTCATTTACATCTTTCCTCAGATAAGGAGACCAATTAGCCTCCATAGCGGGATGTTTTGGAGTAGAGATGTTTTGCTGCAGTTGTGTAGGATGTTGATGAGGCCACATTATATTGTGTTTTGGTGTCCTTCTCTGAGGAAAGGTGTCCTTGCTATAGAGGGGGTACAGCCAAGGTTTACAAGGATAATTCCTGGGGTGGCAGGTCTGTCATATGGGGAGAGATTAAGTTGGTTAGGATTGAATTTATTGGAGTTTAGAAGAGTGAGAGAGTATCTCACAGAAAGGTATAAAATTCTAACAGGATTAGACAGGGTAGATTCAGAAAGAATGTTCCCAGTGGTGGGGGGAGTCTAGAACTAGGGGTCATAGTTTGAGAATAAGGGATAAACCTTTTAGAACTCAGGCAAGGAGAGATTTCTTCACTGGGGGGTGGTGAATGTGTGGAAGTGACTACCACAGAATGTAGCTAAGGCCAAAGTGTTGTGTGATTTGAAGATATAGCTCTTGAGATTAAAGGGATCAAGGAAAATGGGGGAAGGCGGAGTCAGGATTTAAATTTGATGATGGATCATGATTAAAATGAATGGCAGAGCAGACTCGAAGGGCTGAATGGCCTACTCATGCTTCTAGTTTCTACATTTCAATACTATACACAATATTCCAGGATGTATCATGACATGAAACTATAAGACTATGCAGGAGGAACTTCGAGGTGAATTAAACCAAACATTTGTTGGCGACCTGGTTGTGTGAGATTGTAATTTTATTGCCTAATTTTCCAGAGGATAGTCTCTGAGATCAAAAGGGTCGCCCCAATTAAAAAAGAAATTGGGAATTGAACAGAAAATTCTGACGGAGATCTTTCCACCCCTCTGTAGAATTTGTTGAGCCAGTGGGGATAGACGGGAGACTCCTGGCTCTCAAACTGTGTCACGACTGTTTGGCCTTGGGAGATGCACTATCTTTATGATTTCCACATAGATCGCCCGCACAGAGGAGATTAGTGAATTGTGAGCTAGGGTATGGACAGGGAATGTGCAGGGTAGGGAGCAGGAGTGAGGATAGCGAAGGTGCAGGATAGTGAGTGGGAGTGAGAACAGGAAATGTCAGGATAGTGAGTGGGAGTGAAGATAGGGAATGTTGGGATAGTGAGTACGTGTCAACATCTGTAGGGTGTTAGTGTCGGCAGGAGGAGGAGTGTCTGCAGGGGGTGGAGCGTCTGCAGGGGGTGGAGCGTCTGCAGGGGGTGGAGCGTCTGCAGGGGGTGGAGCGCAGCAGGAGGACGAGCGTCTGCAGGGGGTGGAGCGTCTGCAGGGGGTGGAGCGTCTGCAGGGGGTGGAGCGTCTGCAGGGGGTGGAGCGTCTGCAGGGGGTGGAGCGTCTGCAGGGGGTGGAGCGTCTGCAGAGGGTGGAGCGTCTGCAGGGGGTGGAGCGTCTGCAGGGGGAGGAGCGTCTGCAGAGGGTGGAGCGTCTGCAGGGGGTGGAGCGTCTGCAGGGGGTGGAGCGTCTGCAGGGGGTGGAGCGTCTGCAGGGGGTGGAGGGTCTGCAGGGGGTGGAGCGTCTGCAGGGGGTGGAGCGTCTGCAGGGGGTGGAGCGTCTGTGGAGGGTGCAGCGTCTGTGGAGGGTGCAGCGTCTGTGGAGGGTGCTGCGTCGGTGTGGATGCGGTGTCTGTGGGGATCCGGTGTCTGTGGGGATGCGGTGTCTTTGGGGATGCGGTGTCTGTGGGGATGCGGTGTCAGTGGGGATGCGGTGTCTGTGGGGATGCGGTGTCTTTGGGGATGCGGTGTCTGTGGGGATGCGGTGTCAGTGGGGATGCGGTGTCGGTGGGGATGCGGTGTCGGTGGGGATGCGGTGTCTGTGGGGATGCGGTGTCTGTGGGGATCCGGTGTCTGTGTGGATCCGGTGTCTGTGGGGATCCGATGTCTGTGGGGATCCGGTGTCTGTGGGGATGCGGTGTCTGTGGGGATGCGGTGTCTGTGGGGATGCGGTGTCTGTGGGGATGGAGTGTCTGTGGGGATGCGGTGTCTGTGGGGATCCGGTGTCTGTGGGGATCCGGTGTCTGTGGGGATCCGGTGTCTGTGTGGATCCGGTGTCTGTGCGGATCCGGTGTCTGTGGGGATCCAGTGTCTGTGGGGATCCGGTGTCTGTGGGGATGCGGCGTCTGTGGGGATGCGGTGTCTGTGGGGATGCGGTGTCTGTGGGGACGCGGTGTCTGTGGGGATGTGGTGTCTGTGGGGACCAGTGTCTGTGGGGATGCGGTGTCTCTGGGGATGGAGTGTCTGTGTGAATGCGGTGTCTGTGGGGACGCGGTGTCTGTGGGGATGGAGTGTCTGTGGGGATGCGGTGTCTGTGGGGATGCGGTGTCTGTGGGGATGCGGTGTCTGTGGGGATGCGGTGTCTGTGGGGACCGGTGTCTGTGGGGATGCGGTGTCTGTGTGGATGCGGTGTCTGTGGGGATGCGGTGTCTGTGGGATTGCGATGTCTGTGGGGATCCGGTGTCTGTGGGGATGCGGTGTCTGTGGGGACGCGGTGTCTGTGGGGATGTGGTGTCTGTGGGGATGCGGTGTCTGTGGGGATGCGGTGTCTGTGGGGATGCGGTGTCTGTGGGGATGCGGTGTCTGTGGGGATGCGGTGTCTGTGGGGATGCGGTGTCTCTGGGGATGGAGTGTCTGTGTGAATGCGGTGTCTGTGGGGATGCGGTGTCTGTGGGGACGCGGTGTCTGTGGGGATGGAGTGTCTGTGGGGATGCGGTGTCTGTGGGGATGCGGTGTCTGTGGGGATGCGGTGTCTGTGGGGATCCGGTGTCTGTGGGGATGCGGTGTCTGTGGGGATGCGGTGTCTGTGGGGACCGGTGTCTGTGGGGATGCGGTGTCTGTGTGGATGCGGTGTCTGTGGGGATGCGGTGTCTGTGGGGATGCGGTGTCTGTGGGGATGGAGTGTCTGTGGGGATGCGGTGTCTGTGGGGATGGAGTGTCTGTGGGGATGCGGTGTCTGTGGGGATGCGGTGTCTGTGGGGATGTGGTGTCTGTCGGGATGCGGTGTCTGTGGGGATGGAGTGTCTGTGGGGATGCGGTGTCTGTGGGGATGCGGTGTCTGTGGGAATGCGGTGTCTGTGGAGATGCGGTGTCTGTGGGGATGCGGTGTCTGTGGGGATGCGGTGTCTGTGGGAATGCGGTGTCTGTGGGGATGCGGTGTCTGTGGGGATGTGGTGTCTGTGGGGATGCGGTGTCTGTGGGGATCCAGTGTCTGTGGGGATGCAGTGTCTGTGGGGATCCGGTGTCTGTGGGGATGCGGTGTCTGTGGGGATGCGATGTCTGTGGGGATGCGGTGTCTGTGGGGATGCGGTGTCTGTGGGGATGCGGTGTCTGTGGGGATGCGGTGTCTGTGGGGATGCGGTGTCTGTGGGGATCCGGTGTCTGTGGGGATGCGGTGTCTGTGTGGATCCGGTGTCTGTGGGGATCCGGTGTCTGTGTGTATGCGATGTCTGTGTGGATCCGGTGTCTGTGGGAATGCCGTGTCTGTGGGGATGCGGTGTCTGTGGGGATGCGGTGTCTGTGGGGATCCGGTGTCTGTGGGGATGCAGTGTCTGTGGGGATGCGGAGTCTGTGGGGATGCGGTGTCTGTGTGGATGCGGTGTCTGTGGGGATGCGGTGTCTGTGGGGATGCGGTGTCTGTGGGGATGCGGTGTCTGTGGGGATGCGGTGTCTGTGGGAATGCCGTGTCTGTGGGGATGCGGTGTCTGTGGGGATCCGGTGTCTGTGGGGATGCGGTGTCTGTGTGGATCCGGTGTTTGTGGGGATCCGGTGTCTGTGTGTATGCGGTGTCTGTGTGGATCCGGTGTCTGTGGGAATGCCGTGTCTGTGGGGATGCGGTGTCTGTGGGGATCCGGTGTCTGTGGGAATGCCGTGTCTGTGGGGATGCGGTGTCTGTGTGGATCCGGTGTCTGTGGGGATCCGGTGTCTGTGTGTATGCGATGTCTGTGTGGATCCGGTGTCTGTGGGAATGCCGTGTCTGTGGGGATGCGGTGTCTGTGGGGATGCAGTGTCAGTGGGGATGCGGTGTCTGTGTGTATGCGGTGTCTGTGGGGATGCTGTGTCTGTGGGGATCCGGTGTCTGTGGGAATGCGGTGTCTGTGGGGATGCGGTGTCTGTGGGGATGCGGTGTCTGTGGGGATGCGGTGTCTGTGGGGATGCGGTGTCTGTGGGGATGCGGTGTCTGTGGGGATGCGGTGTCTGTGGGAATGCGGTGTCTGTGGGGATGCGGTGTCTGTGGGGATGCGGTGTCTGTGGGGATGCGGTGTCTGTGGGGATGTGGTGTCTGTGGGAATGCGGTGTCTGTGGGAATGCGGTGTCTGTGGGAATGCGGTGTCTGTGGGGATGCGGTGTCTGTGGGGATCCGGTGTCTGTGGGGATGCGGTGTCTGTGGGGATGCGGTGTCTGTGGGGATCCGATGTCTGTGGGGATCCGGTGTCTGTGGGGATGCGGTGTCTGTGGGGATGTGGTGTCTGTGGGGATGCGGTGTCTGTGGGGATGCGGTGTCTGTAGGGACCGGTGTCTGTGGGGCTCCGGTGTCTGTGGGGATGCGGTGTCTGTGGGGATGCGGTGTCTGTGGGGATGCGGTGTCTGTGGGGATGCGGTGTCTGTGGGGATGCGGTGTCTGTAGGGACCGGTGTCTGTGGGGATCCGGTGTCTGTGGGAATGCGGTGTCTGTGGGGATCCGGTGTCTGTGGGGATCCGGTGTCTGTGGGGATGCGGTGTCTGTGTGTATGTGGTGTCTGTGGGAATGCGGTGTCTGTGGGGATGCGGTGTCTGTGGGGATGTGGTGTCTGTGGGGATGCGGTGTCTGTGGGGATGTGGTGTCTGTGGGGATGCTGTGTCTGTGGGGATCCGGTGTCTGTGGGAATGCGGTGTCTGTGGGGATGCGGTGTCTGTGGGGATGCGGTGTCTGTGGGGATGCGGTGTCTGTGGGGATGCGGTGTCTGTGGGGATGCGGTGTCTGTGGGGATGCGGTGTCTGTGGGAATGCGGTGTCTGTGGGGATGCGGTGTCTGTGGGGATGCGGTGTCTGTGGGGATGCGGTGTCTGTGGGGATGCGGTGTCTGTGGGGATGCGGTGTCTGTGGGAATGCGGTGTCTGTGGGGATGCGGTGTCTGTGGGGATGCGGTGTCTGTGGGGATGCGGTGTCTGTGGGAATGCGGTGTCTGTGGGGATGCGGTGTCTGTGGGGATGCGGTGTCTGTGGGAATGCGGTGTCTGTGGGAATGCGGTGTCTGTGGGGATGCGGTGTCTGTGTGGATGCGGTGTCTGTGGGGATGCGGTGTCTGTGGGGGTGCGGTGTCTGTGGGGATGCGGTGTCTGTGGGGATGCGGTGTCTGTGGGGATGCGGTGTCTGTGGGGATGCGGTGTCTGTGGGGATGCGGTGTCTGTGGGGATGCGGTGTCTGTGGGGATGCGGTGTCTGTGGGGGTGCGGTGTCTGTGGGGATGCCGTGTCTGTGGGGATGCGGTGTCTGTGGGGATGTGGTGTCTGTGGGGCTGAGGTGTCTGTGGGATTGCGATGTCTGTGGGGATCCGGTGTCTGTGGGGATGCGGTGTCTGTGGGGACGCGGTGTCTGTGGGGATCCGGTGTCCGTGGGAATGCGGTGTCTGTGGGGATGAGGTGTCTGTGGGGATGAGGTGTCTGTGGGAATGCGATGTCTGTGGGGATCCGGTGTCTGTGGGAATGCGGTGTCTGTGGGGATGCGGTGTCTGTGGGGATGCGGTGTCTGTGGGGATGCGGTGTCTGTGGGGATGCGGTGTCTGTGGGAATGCGGTGTCTGTAGGGATGCGGTGTCTGTGGGGATGCGGTGTCTGTGGGGATGCGGTGTCTGTGGGGATGCGGTGTCTGTGGGGATGCGGTGTCTGTGGGGATGTGGTGTCTGTGGGGATGCGGTGTCTGTGGGGATGCGGTGTCTGTGGGGATGTGGTGTCTGTGGGGATGCGGTGTCTGTGGCAATGCGGTGTCTGTAGGAATGCGGTGTCTGTGGGGATGCGGTGTCTGTGGGGATCCGGTGTCTGTGGGGATGCGGCGTCTGTGGGGATGCGGTGTCTGTGGGGATGCGGTGTCTGTGGGGACGCGGTGTCTGTGGGGATGTGGTGTCTGTGGGGACCAGTGTCTGTGGGGCTGCGGTGTCTCTGGGGATGGAGTGTCTGTGTGAATGCGGTGTCTGTGGGGACGCGGTGTCTGTGGGGATCCGGTGTCTGTGGGGATGCGGTGTCTGTGGGGATGCGGTGTCTGTGGGGATGCGGTGTCTGTGGGGATGCGGTGTCTGTGGGGACCGGTGTCTGTGGGGATGCGGTGTCTGTGTGGATGCGGTGTCTGTGGGGATGCGGTGTCTGTGGGGATGCGGTGTCTGTGGGGATGCGGTGTCTGTGGGGACCAGTGTCTGTGGGGATGCGGTGTCTCTGGGGATGGAGTGTCTGTGTGAATGCGGTGTCTGTGGGGACGCGGTGTCTGTGGGGATGGAGTGTCTGTGGGGATGCGGTGTCTGTGGGGATGCGGTGTCTGTGGGGATGCGGTGTCTGTGGGGATCCGGTGTCTGTGGGGATGCGGTGTCTGTGGGGATGCGGTGTCTGTGGGGACCGGTGTCTGTGGGGATGCGGTGTCTGTGTGGATGCGGTGTCTGTGGGGATGCGGTGTCTGTGGGGATGCGGTGTCTGTGGGGATGGAGTGTCTGTGGGGATGCGGTGTCTGTGGGGATGGAGTGTCTGTGGGGATGCGGTGTCTGTGGGGATGCGGTGTCTGTGGGGATGTGGTGTCTGTCGGGATGCGGTGTCTGTGGGGATGGAGTGTCTGTGGGGATGCGGTGTCTGTGGGGATGCGGTGTCTGTGGGAATGCGGTGTCTGTGGAGATGCGGTGTCTGTGGGGATGCGGTGTCTGTGGGGATGCGGTGTCTGTGGGAATGCGGTGTCTGTGGGGATGCGGTGTCTGTGGGGATGTGGTGTCTGTGGGGATGCGGTGTCTGTGGGGATCCAGTGTCTGTGGGGATGCAGTGTCTGTGGGGATCCGGTGTCTGTGGGGATGCGGTGTCTGTGGGGATGCGATGTCTGTGGGGATGCGGTGTCTGTGGGGATGCGGTGTCTGTGGGGATGCGGTGTCTGTGGGGATGCGGTGTCTGTGGGGATGCGGTGTCTGTGGGGATGCGGTGTCTGTGGGGATCCGGTGTCTGTGGGGATGCGGTGTCTGTGTGGATCCGGTGTCTGTGGGGATCCGGTGTCTGTGTGTATGCGATGTCTGTGTGGATCCGGTGTCTGTGGGAATGCCGTGTCTGTGGGGATGCGGTGTCTGTGGGGATGCGGTGTCTGTGGGGATCCGGTGTCTGTGGGGATGCAGTGTCTGTGGGGATGCGGAGTCTGTGGGGATGCGGTGTCTGTGTGGATGCGGTGTCTGTGGGGATGCGGTGTCTGTGGGGATGCGGTGTCTGTGGGGATGCGGTGTCTGTGGGGATCCGGTGTCTGTGGGAATGCCGTGTCTGTGGGGATGCAGTGTCTGTGTGGATCCGGTGTCTGTGGGGATCCGGTGTCTGTGTGTATGCGATGTCTGTGTGGATCCGGTGTCTGTGGGAATGCCGTGTCTGTGGGGATGCGGTGTCTGTGGGGATCCGGTGTCTGTGGGGATGCGGTGTCTGTGGGGATGCGGTGTCAGTGGGGATGCGGTGTCTGTGTGTATGCGGTGTCTGTGGGGATGCTGTGTCTGTGGGGATCCGGTGTCTGTGGGAATGCGGTGTCTGTGGGGATGCGGTGTCTGTGGGGATGCGGTGTCTGTGGGGATGCGGTGTCTGTGGGGATGCGGTGTCTGTGGGGATGCGGTGTCTGTGGGAATGCGGTGTCTGTGGGGATGCGGTGTCTGTGGGGATGCGGTGTCTGTGGGGATGCGGTGTCTGTGGGGATGTGGTGTCTGTGGGAATGCGGTGTCTGTGGGAATGCGGTGTCTGTGGGAATGCGGTGTCTGTGGGGATGCGGTGTCTGTGGGGATCCGGTGTCTGTGGGGATGCGGTGTCTGTGGGGATGCGGTGTCTGTGGGGATCCGATGTCTGTGGGGATCCGGTGTCTGTGGGGATGCGGTGTCTGTGGGGATGCGGTGTCTGTGGGGATGCGGTGTCTGTGGGGATCCGATGTCTGTGGGGATCCGGTGTCTGTGGGGATCCGGTGTCTGTGGGGATGTGGTGTCTGTGGGGATGCGGTGTCTGTGGGGATGCGGTGTCTGTGGGGATGCGGTGTCTGTGGGGATGCGGTGTCTGTGGGGATGCGGTGTCTGTAGGGACCGGTGTCTGTGGGGATCCGGTGTCTGTGGGAATGCGGTGTCTGTGGGGATCCGGTGTCTGTGGGGATCCGGTGTCTGTGGGGATGCGGTGTCTGTGTGTATGTGGTGTCTGTGGGAATGCGGTGTCTGTGGGGATGCGGTGTCTGTGGGGATGCGGTGTCTGTGGGAATGCGGTGTCTGTGGGAATGCGGTGTCTGTGGGAATGCGGTGTCTGTGGGGATGCGGTGTCTGTGGGAATGCGGTGTCTGTGGGAATGCGGTGTCTGTGGGGATGCGGTGTCTGTGGGAATGCGGTGTCTGTGGGAATGCGGTGTCTGTGGGGATGCGGTGTCTGTGTGGATGCGGTGTCTGTGGGGATGCGGTGTCTGTGGGGGTGCGGTGTCTGTGGGGATGCGGTGTCTGTGGGGATGCGGTGTCTGTGGGGATGCGGTGTCTGTGGGGATGCGGTGTCTGTGGGGATGCGGTGTCTGTGGGGATGCGGTGTCTGTGGGGATGCGGTGTCTGTGGGGGTGCGGTGTCTGTGGGGATGCCGTGTCTGTGGGGATGCGGTTTCTGTGGGGATGTGGTGTCTGTGGGGCTGAGGTGTCTGTGGGATTGCGATGTCTGTGGGGATCCGGTGTCTGTGGGGATGCGGTGTCTGTGGGGACGCGGTGTCTGTGGGGATCCGGTGTCCGTGGGAATGCGGTGTCTGTGGGGATGAGGTGTCTGTGGGGATGAGGTGTCTGTGGGAATGCGATGTCTGTGGGGATCCGGTGTCTGTGGGAATGCGGTGTCTGTGGGGATGCGGTGTCTGTGGGGATGCGGTGTCTGTGGGGATGCGGTGTCTGTGGGGATGCGGTGTCTGTGGGAATGCGGTGTCTGTAGGAATGCGGTGTCTGTGGGGATGCGGTGTCTGTGGGGATGCGGTGTCTGTGGGGATGCGGTGTCTGTGGGGATGCGGTGTCTGTGGGGATGCGGTGTCTGTGGGAATGCGGTGTCTGTGGGGATGCGGTGTCTGTGGGGACCGGTGTCTGTGGGGATCCGGTGTCTGTGGGAATGTGGTGTCTGTGGGGATGTGGTGTCTGTGGGGATGCGGTGTCTGTAGGAATGCGGTGTCTGTGGGGATGCGGTGTCTGTGGGGATGCGGTGTCTGTGGGGACCGGTGTCTGTGGGGATCCGGTGTCTGTGGGAATGTGGTGTCTGTGGGGATCCGGTGTCTGTGGGGATCCGGTGTCTGTGGGAATGCGGTGTCTGTGGGGATGCGGTGTCTGTGGGGATGTGGTGTCTGTAGGAATGCGGTGTCTGTAGGAATGCGGTGTCTGTGGGGATGCGGTGTCTGTGGGGACCGGTGTCTGTGGGGATCCGGTGTCTGTGGGAATGTGGTGTCTGTGGGGATCCGGTGTCTGTGGGGATCCGGTGTCTGTGGGAATGCGGTGTCTGTGGGGATGCGGTGTCTGTGGGGATGCGGTGTCTGTGGGGATCCGGTGTCTGTGGGGATCCGGTGTCTGTGGGAATGCGGTGTCTGTGGGGATCCGGTGTCTGTGGGAATGCGGTGTCTGTGGGGATCCGGTGTCTGTGGGAATGCGGTGTCTGTGGGAATGCGGTGTCTGTAGGAATGCGGTGTCTGTGGGGATCCGGTGTCTGTGGGGATGCGGTGTCTGTGGGGATGCGGTGTCTGTGGGGATGCGGTGTCTGTGGGGATGCGGTGTCTGTGGGGATGCGGTGTCTGTGGGGATCCGGTGTCTGTGGGGATCCGGTGTCTGTGGGGATGCGGTGTCTGTGTGTATGAGGTGTCTGTGGGAATGCGGTGTCTGTGGGGATGCGGTGTCTGTGGGGATGCGGTGTCTTTGGGGATGCGGTGTCTGTGGGGATCCGGTGTCTGTGGGGATCCGGTGTCTGTGGGGATGTGGTGTCTGTGGGGATGCGGTGTCTGTGGGGATGCGGTGTCTGTGGGAATGCGGTGTCTGTGGGGATGCGGTGTCTGTGGGAATGCGGTGTCTGTGGGGATGCGGTGTCTGTGGGGATCCGGTGTCTGTGGGGATGCGGTGTCTGTGGGGATGCGGTGTCTGTGGGGATCCGGTGTCTGTGGGGATCCGGTGTCTGTGGGGATGCGGTGTCTGTGTGTATGCGGTGTCTGTGGGAATGCGGTGTCTGTGGGGATGCGGTGTCTGTGGGGATCCGGTGTCTGTGGGGATGCGGTGTCTGTGGGGATGCGGTGTCTGTGGGGATGCGGTGTCTGTGGGGATGCGGTGTCTGTGGGGATCCGATGTCTGTGGGAATGCGGTGTCTGTGGGAATGCGGTGTCTGTGGGGATGCAGTGTCTGTGGGGATCCGGTGTCTGTGGGGATGCGGTGTCTGTGGGGATCCGGTGTCTGTGGGGATCCGGTGTCTGTGGGGATCCGGTGTCTGTGGGGATGCGGTGTCTGTGTGTATGCGGTGTCTGTGGGAATGCGGTGTCTGTGGGGATGCGGTGTCTGTGGGGATCCGGTGTCTGTGGGGATGCGGTGTCTGTGGGGATGCGGTGTCTGTGGGAATGCGGTGTCTGTGGGAATGCGGTGTCTGTGGGAATGCGGTGTCTGTGGGGATGCGGTGTCTGTGGGAATGCGGTGTCTGTGGGAATGCGGTGTCTGTGGGGATGCGGTGTCTGTGGGGATGCGGTGTCTGTGGGGATGCGGTGTCTGTGGGGATGCGGTGTCTGTGGGGATGCGGTGTCTGTGGGGATCCGGTGTCTGTGGGGATCCGGTGTCTGTGGGGATCCGGTGTCTGTGGGGATGCGGTGTCTGTGGGAATGCGGTGTCTGTGGGGATCTGGTGTCTGTGGGGATGAGGTGTCTGTGGGAATGCGGTGTCTGTGGGGATGCGGTGTCTGTGGGGATGCGGTGTCTGTGGGGATCCGGTGTCTGTGGGGATCCGGTGTCTGTGGGAATGCGGTGTCTGTGGGGATGAGGTGTCTGTGGGGATGAGGTGTCTGTGGGAATGCGATGTCTGTGGGGATCCGGTGTCTGTGTGGATGCGGTGTCTGTGGGGATGCAGTGTCTGTGGGGATGGAGTGTCTGTGGGGATCCGGTGTCTGTGGGAATGCGGTGTCTGTGGGGATGCGGTGTCTGTGGGGATGGAGTGTCTGTGGGGATCCGGTGTCTGTGGGAATGCGGTGTCTGTGGGAATGCGGTGTCTGTAGGAATGCGGTGTCTGTGGGGATCCGGTGTCTGTGGGAATGCAGTGTCTGTGGGGATGCGGTGTCTGTGGGGATGCGGTGTCTGTGGGGATCCGGTGTCTGTGGGGATCCGGTGTCTGTGGGGATGCGGTGTCTGTGGGGATGCCGTGTCTGTGTGTATGCGGTGTCTGTGGGGATCCGGTGTCTGTGGGGATCCGGTGTCTGTGGGAATGCGGTGTCTGTGGGGATGCGGTGTCTGTGGGGATGCGGTGTCTGTGGGAATGCGGTGTCTGTGGGGATCCGGTGTCTGTGTGGATGCGGTGTCTGTGGGGATGCGGTGTCTGTGGGGATGCGGTGTCTGTGGGGATGCGGTGTCTGTGGGGATGCGGTGTCTGTGGGGATCCGGTGTCTGTGAGAATGCGGTGTCTGTGGGGATGCGGTGTCTGTGGGGATCCGGTGTCTGTGGGGATCCGGTGTCTGTGGGGATCCGGTGTCTGTGGGAATGCAGTGTCTGTGGGAATGCAGTGTCTGTAGGCAATGTCCGTGTGTTCTTTAGAGTCTACTTCGGGTTATTCTGCAAATGGTTAGAAGTTGAATTATTTTCAACACATCCTGTCTTATTATAATGTTGTGAAGTATATGTTTTTAAAAATAATCACAAAACATCCTGACGTGTTGTCCTTATGCTCGGCTGCAGTGCTGATAGGTGGGGTTGGTCAGCCGGTGAGAATGGGGGGTGGGAAAGTAGTCACGTGGGTAAGGGGTTAGGAGCTGGGGGGCATTGCCAGGGTGTTGTAATCAGTGGCTGGCAGCGGTGGAATCAGAGGTGTCAGGAATGTTTGTTACTCAGTCAGCAAAGTGGGTTGAATGCTTCTAAGATAAAAACAAATATTGCGGATGCTGGAGTCTGGAAAAAATTCCCAGCCGGTCTGACAGCACCTGTAGAGAGAGAATAGAGCCAATGTTTTGGGTGTTGATAACCCAGACTCGAAACGTTGGATCTTTTTTCTCTCCACAGATTTCCCAGCATTTTCAGTTTTTGAATGTTTCTCACTTTTCCTGGGTAAACATTAGGAACAGTAAATCAAAACCATCCAAAGTGTCCGATTTTCAATTGGAGTTTTCGAGGGTTCCAGACACAGGGGATGGAATTCTCCGATCTTGCCCACAGCTGGGATTCTCCAGTCCCACCGCAGTGAATGGAGATGCAAAATTCTCCATTCTCGCTGGCAGCAGTGGGGGAATAGCTCGATTGTAGAAACATAGAAACGAGAAGCAGGAGGAGGCCATTCAGTCCTCCGAGCCTGCTTCCCCATTCATTACGATCATGGCTGATCACTAAATTCAATATCCTGATCCGCTCTCCCCACAGAATATTTGCCCAACAGAAGTTGTAACTTGCCAGGAAATTCTTGTGTGATTCTTTTCTGGGGACAGGCAAAAAGCCCTCGGAGTCTCTCTGGGATACAACGCTCTGGAAAGTGGAAGGCCTGGGCCATTATTTTAAATGAACAGAGACAGTCTTGATATCATTCACATTCCATTCACTGGGGGTGGCACGGTGGCACAGTGGTGAGTAGCACCAGGGACCCGGGTTCAATTCCCAGCTTGGGTCACTGTATGTGCAGAGTTTGCACATCCCCCCACCGCCCCCCACCCCCCCCCCCCATGTTTACATGGGTTTCCTCTGGGATAGTCTGAAAGACGGGCTGGTTAGGTTGATTGGCCATGCTAAATTGCCTAAGTGTCAGGGGGATTAGCAGAGTATGTGATGTTACGGGGATAGGCCTGGGTGGGATTGCAGGCTCGATGGGCCGAATGGCCTCCCCTGCACTGTAGAGATTCTATGATTTAATTCCACGGACAGATAACTACAATACCTGAACTAGCAGTGTGTTATTGAGCCTGCAGTCATTCAGGTTTAATAGGAAATGACAGCAAACCAAATCATGATGGATGGGTGAAAGGGACGTCGAGAACTGTGTGTGAGCAAGGATGTGCTTGAATCGCGATGACTCATCCCTGCTTCTGTTTATGAACAAGACACTAAATGAATATGAAGAGACAGAGCTCGATCTTCCGGCAAAAACCCATTAGCTGCTAAATGGGTCCTTGCAGGCATCTGGAAATTTCTGACCGGATTGGAAAACAGTAACATTGTTCATTCACACTGACACAAAACATGTCCATTACTCATGTGCGTGCTGCTGTAGTGATAGAACAGAGCAGGAAGACTCGAGTTCAGGTCCCTGTCGCTACCCAATGTGTGTCGGCAGTGTTATTCTGTACCAGAGGGTGCAAAATGTTCCCCAATCAGCAAGCAGTTTCACATCTCACTCAGTGATTCCCACTGGAAACTCTCCGGATAAAGACAGCCAGACATTCCCTCAAGATCCACCGGGGAATCATCTTCCAATTCACAATGGCCACACCACAAATCAAAAACCAGGACAAAAGTTGAGGAGGAAGTGAAGAACATTTAGTAAATCGTTTTGTCTTTTGTTCCCTCTCAGTCTTGGTGGTTAGTTTAGCAAGCTGTATTGGATTCTGTGATCGTCACCAAATCTCTATCATTTGAAGTAACTGTACTTAAGACTGGGTGTTTCTCAGTGGCTTATTCCAGCTTTGCCCAAAGAAATGACCTGCCCTGGATTTCTGAGTAAATCTTTCCACATTGAACCATAGAAACAAGGAGGTCTATCAGTCTTCCAGCCTGCTGTGCCATTCATTCTGATCATGGCTGATGATCGGATTCAATATCTCCTCCTTCCCCTCACATCCCTTGATCTGTTAGGCCCAGGATCTACATCAAATTTCTTCTTGAAATCACACAACATTTTGACCTCAACTACATTCAGTGGTAGAGAATTCCATACATTCACCATCCTCGGGGTGAAGAAGTTTTTCATCACTTCAGTTCTAAAAGGTTTATCCCCAAACTATAATCCCCAGTTCTGGACTCCCCCACCATCAGGAACATTCTTTCTGAATCTGCCTTGTCTAATCCTGTTAGAACATTATAAGTTTCTATGAGACCCCCCCTCACTCTTCTAAACCCCAATGAATACAATCCAGATTCCTCATATGACGGACCTTTCATCCCAGGAACTAGCCTGGTAAACCTTTGCTGTACTCCCTCTATAACAAGGACATCCATCCTCAGATAAGGATACCAAATGTCACTTCACTCTGACATTGTCACTGCACTGTTCCCCAGCATAGCTCCATAACCAATTATTTGAAATTAAAATAGTTGTCATCAAAATTTCCCTCTGAGTATCTGATGTTTCCTGGTTGCAATACTGATTATTTTTGAACTTGTGTGATTGGTGTATGGAGTTGGGATTTTAGCAGAGAGGGAAAGGATTGGAGATTGGAAAGTTGGATGTTGCTGTGAGCATTAAATGCCCCTCTTATCAGTTTTGCTGCATATACTCTGGGTGGGATTTTCAGGCCTCCCAATCCCATGTTTCCCGGAGGAACGGGAGGGGTGGTGTGTGGGGCGGGAAGGGGTGGGGAGCGGTGGTGATGGATTGTTTGCTAACGGTGGGATTCTCTGGTCCTGCTGCTGCCAGTGGGAATTCTCTCTGATGTCACCGCACACCAGCAGGAAACCCACCAGAGGGGGTGCATTGTCAGCGGGACTGGAGAATCTTCCTGGTGTGAACAGCCAGAGAATTCAGGCCTCTGTCTCTCAAGAAACATGACCAAAGTTTTCAGTCTGTTTTTTTTTTAATGGGCCAATGAGTATTTTTCGAGATTTGTGTGCCTGTGGGGTGGGATCCTCCCTCACTACATTGGGGATCTGGGATGAAGGCCGGTGCCCACGGCAGTACCATACAATCACAAACTGCATTGGATCAGGCGGTCCCCTGAAAACTTGCCCCGCTTGTGATCTTGAGAAGTCCGTGAGCTTGGTCTGTGTTGAATGTTAGAGGCTGCACTCCCTTTCTAGTTCTCTCAAAAACCTTTTTCCTGATGTTCTGTTTGTACTTTAGTCCCTGACATACAGATACCTGCTGTGGAGAGGGGATGGAGAAGGAGGAGGAGCTCCTCGGGAAGCTGCTCCTGGGCCTGGCAAAATGAGCTATGTAAAAAGTCTGACAACACCAGGTTTTAGTCCAACCGATTTATTTGATAATATTCTCACAAGCTTTCGAGGGGGCAGCCTCTCCATTCACCTGACGAAGCGGGTAACCTTGAAAGCTTGCTTGCTTGTGAGAATATTATCAAATAAATCGGTTGGACTAAAACCTGGTGTTGTCAGACTTTTTACTGTGTTTACGCCAGTCCAACGCCGGCATACCCACAAAATGAGCTATTAACAGATCCAGGCGGCAGGCGACCGAGAAGGTCATCCGACCCGACTATCTGCCTCTCTATCTCAGCTACATTCACATCCGGCTGTCCCTGGAGAGGGAGTATGCAGTGTCCAAGGACACTATCGAGGCCCTTTGTGTTCTTTGTGCATCACAGAGACTGGGGTGCACTATCAGCCCCTTTAATCACATTCTGGTTAATGTTTTCAGTTTTCTTTCTGCTTTGCTTTCTGTTTCAGACCATTCCCTTCTTACTGGGGGTTGTCCTTCTTGCTTTGTCCCTGAGATTGTTCAATTTGGTTTACGTGGTTGGCATTTAAAAAAATTCCCAACGTCCCTCCGCTCCTCTGCCCGTATCCCAACCGGAGCTTATTGTCCAAGCACCTCCCTGTTCCTCCTGCTAAAATGTAACATGTGCTTTAAGCTATGTTAAAGTTCTTTTGCCAGTTACATGGTCATTATTAATGCCCTCTTGTATTTTGTCACCACCTTTACATTAACTAACCGCCACTACCCTACCCCACCACAACCCGCTTTTTGCTGTAATCTGCAAATTGTAAAATTATTCAACTGATTTCAAAGATTATAAACAGTGATCCCAGCATCCGTCCTTATGGAACACCATTCCTCAACTTTCACCAGTCCTTACTCCTGATTCTCTGATGTCTTATTGATAACAAACAACAAAGAAAATTACAGCCCTTCAGCCCTCCAAACCTGTACTGACCATGTTGCCTGTCTAAATTAAAACTCCCAACCCATCAGGGGACCATTTCTCTCTATTTCCATCCCATTCCTCTTTCAGTCCAGATGCCCCTTGAAAGTCACTATCGTATCCATTTCCAGTACCTCCCCCGGTAGCGGGTCCTAGGCACCCCCCACATTGCTGAGGTTTAATGATGATGGTATTGTGAAGCCAGTTTAGACCCTATAGGAGGCTGCAATTTGACTCTGAGTTTGTTTAATTTCATTTAATTGGTTTAAACAAAATAGTTAAAATGGAGAGAACTGGCATAGCTCAGTCAATAAACTCTCTCCCAGCAAGGAAAACAGCTGTGCCTTAGTCTTAACTTCACCAACTGGCATGGATCAAATGAACAGTTGATTTTTGTTTTATAGATACCCTGCAATACACTCTGCCACTTGTACCCTGTCAGTACATGGTGTGTCCTTTCTAGCAGAATATTATGAAGGCCTCTTGAAAATCCAAGTTGATCATGTCTGTTGGTTACCATTCCTAGTCCTTTTGTTGCTTCTGCAGTAAGATTGGGAAATAATTTTCCCCTCTTAAATCTGTGCCATTTTTATGATGTTTTCAGCATCTAAATGTGAATCTATTGCATCTTTCAGTAAACTTTCCCTTATCTCTTCTCCCACTAACATTCAATTAACTGGACAACAGCTCCTCACATTTGTTCAAAGTACTCCCTCAGTACTGACCCTCTGACAGTGCGGCACTCCCACAGTACTGACCCTCTGACGGTGCGGCACTCCCTCAGCACTGACCCTCTGACAGTGCGGCACTCCCTCAGTACTGACCCTCTGACAGTGCGGCACACCCTCAGCACTGACCCTCTGACAGTGCGGCACTCCCTCAGTACTGACCCTCTGACAGTGCGGCACTCCCTCAGTACTGACCCTCTGACTGTGCGGCATTCCCTCAGTACTGACCCTCTGACAGTGCGGCACTCCCACAGTACTGACCCTCTGACGGTGCGGCACTCCCTCAGCACTGACCCTCTGACCGTGCGGCACACCCTCAGCACTGACCCTCTGACAGTGCGGCACTCCCTCAGTACTGACCCTCTGACAGTGCGGCACTCCCTCAGTACTGACCCTCTGACGGTGCGGCACTCCCTCAGCACTGACCCTCTGACAGTGCGGCACTCCCTCAGTACTGACCCTCTGACAGTGCGGCACTCCCTCAGTACTGACCCTCTGACAGTGCGGCACTCCCTCAGTACTGACCCTCAGACGTTGCGACACTCCCTCAGCACTGACCCTCTGACAGTGCGGCACTCCCTCAGCACTGACCATCTGACAGTGCGGCACTCCCTCAGCGCTGACCCCCTGACAGTGCGGCACTCCCTCAGCACTGACCGTCTGACAGTGCGTCACTACCTCAGCACTGACCCTCTGACAGTGCAGCACTCCCTCAGCACTGACCCTCTGACAGTGCGGTACTCCCTCAGTACTGACCCTCTGACAGTGCGTCACTACCTCAGCACTGACCCTCTGACAGTGCAGCACTCCCTCAGCACTGACCCTCTGACAGTGCGGTACTCCCTCAGTACTGACCCTCTGACAGTGCGGCACTCCCTCAGTACTGACCCTCTGAGAGTGCCGCACTCCCTCAGTACTGACCCTCTGACGGTGCCGCACTCCCTCAGTACTGACCCTCTGACAGTGCGGCACTCCCTCAGTACTGACCCTCTGACAGTGCGGCACTCCCTCAGTACTGACCCTCTGACAGTGCGGCACTCCCTCAGTACTGACCCTCTGACAGTGCGGCACTCCCTCAGTACTGACCCTCTGACAGTGCGGCACTCCCTCAGTACTGACCCTCTGACAGTGCGGCACTCCCTCAGCACTGACCCTCTGACAGTGCGGCACTCTCTCAGTACTGACCCTCTGACAGTGCGGCACTCCCTCAGTACTGACCCTCTGACAGTGCGGCAGTCCCTCAGTACTGACCCTCTGACAGTGCGGCAGTCCCTCAGTACTGACCCCCTGACAGTGCGGCACTCCCTCAGTACTGACCCTCTGACTGTGCGACACTCCCTCAGTACTGACCCTCTGACAGTGCGGCACTCCCTCAGCACTGACCCTCTGACAGTGCGGCACTCCCTCAGTACTGACCCTCTGACAGTGCAGTATTCCCTCAGCACTGACCCTCTGACAGTGCGGCACTCCCTCAGTACTGACCCTCTGACAGTGCAGCACTCCCTCAGCACTGACCCTCTGACAGTGCGGCACTCCCTCAGTACTGACCCTCTGACAGTGCGGCACTCCCTCAGCACTGACCCTCTGACATTGCAGCACTCTCTCAGTACTGACCCTCTGACAGTGCGGCACTCCCTCAGTACTGACCCTCTGACAGTGCGGCAGTCCCTCAGTACTGACCCTCTGACAGTGCGGCAGTCCCTCAGTACTGACCCTCTGACAGTGCGGCACTCCCTCAGTACTGACCCTCTGACAGTGCGGCACTCCCTCAGTACTGACCCTCTGACAGTGCGCTGCTCCCTCAGTACTGACCCTCTGACAGTGCGGCACTCCCTCAGTCCTGACCCTCTGACAGTGCAGCACTCCCTCAGTACTGACCCTCTGACAGTGCGGCACTCCCTCAGTACTGACCCTCTGACAGTGCGGCACTCCCTCAGTACTGCACTGTACTGTGAGTCACTAGCGTATTATTCCCATTCACAGGCAGAAGGGGAACTTACTGAAATCAATTTTCAAATTTTTAATTGATTCCATCGGCAGTAAACAAAATCTTCTCCCTCATTACGCTCAGAGCAAAATATCTGTTAATTTTAATTTGAATTATACAGCCTCCCCGCCCCCCCACCCCCACATCCCCACCCCCCACACTCCTACACCCCCGCCCCCACATCCCTACACCCCTGCCCGCCCGCTCCCCCACCCCCACATTCCCACCCCCACACCCCTATACCCCCACCCCTACACCCCACATCCCCACCCCCACACCCGTATACCCCCACCCCTACACCCCACATCCCCACCCCCACACCCGTATACCCCCACCCCTACACCCCACATCCCCACATCCCCACCCCCACACCCCTACACCCCCGCCCCCCCACCCCCACATTCCCACCCCCACACTCCTATACCCCCACCCCCACACCCCACATCCCCACCCCCACACCCGTATACCCCCACCCCTACACCCCACATCCCCACATCCCCGCCCCCCACACCCCTACACCCCCGCCCCCACACCCCTACACCCCTGCCCCCCCGCTCCCCCACCCCCACATTCCCACCCCCACTCCCCCACCCCTACACTCCACACCCCCACATCCCCACCCCCACACCCCTACACCCCCGCCCCCCCACCCCCACATTCCCACCCCCACACTCCTGTACCCCCACCCCCACACCCCACATCCCCACCCTCACACCCCTACATCCCCACCCCCACCAGAGAGAGTTGTTTCACTCAATCTATTTCATCCAATCCTTTCATCATTAAACATTGCTCTGATAATTTATTTAATCTCAGGGGAAAGCAGTTGAAATTTATACACTCTGCCTCGCAATTTAACATGTTCTGCCCTCAGCCTCTTCTCGTGAACCCACATTCCCGCAAGGCCAATATATTTTTTCCAGAGGTGTGACGCCCAGAACTGAACGCAGTATTCTAACCGGGGACTGGCCAAGCTTCTGTCGAACTGAATCATAACTTCCTGCCCCTTTTTAATTCCAGTTTATCCAAATCCAAACATTCCATTCACCCTTACTATCATCAGTGTTAATTCCTGAGTACCAGCTCTTGTTTCCGTATCTGTACATCTCTTTGCCTTTCCAGTTTCTCGTCTCTTTGCTTTGAGAGTATTTTGAATTCTCATTCTTTGCTCTCAAGAAGGTGACCTCACATTGAATGCCATCTGACAATGTTTAACCCACTCATCCGATCTCAGTACTTATGTAACTCCCTGCATCTTACTGTGCTTCTTTACTTTGATGTGGGTATGCTGGTGTTGGACTGGAGTAAACACAGTAAAAAGTCTGACAACACCAGGTTTAAGTCCAACCGATTTGGAGAGTTCAGAACTCTCCATTCACCTGAAGAAGAGGGAAACCTCGAAAGCTAGTGAGTTTACTATCAAATAAATCGGTTGGACCTAAACCTGGTGTTGTCAGACTTTTTACTTCTTTACTTTATCATCCTTCAATTTGAATATATGTCTCTACTCCTTGATGCATTCGCTGCAAAGCTGAGGACACAGTGTAGACCCCTGAGGAACGTTCCATTTAAAACAAAGAACAAAGAAAATTACAGCACAGAAACAGGCACTTCGACCCTCCAAGCCTACACTGATCATACTGCCCGATTGAATTAAAGCCACCTACCCTTCCGGGGACCAAATCCCTCTATTCCCATCCTATTCATGCATTTATCAAGACTCACCTTAAAAGTCACTGTTATGTCTGTTTTATTGGAGAATAGATCCCTCACCATGGGCACCACAGTGGCACAGTGGTTAGCACTGCTGCCTCACAGCGCCAGGGACCGGTGTTCAATTCTTTGCTTGAGTCACTGTCTGTGTGGAGTCTGCACATTCTTCCTGTGTCTGCGTGGGTTTCCTCCGGGTGCTCCGGTTTTTTCCCTGGAAGACGTGCTGGTTAGATGCATTGGCCGTGCTAAATTCTCCCTCAATGTACCCGAACAGGCATTAGAATGTGGCAACTAGAGGAATTTTCACAGTAACTTCATTGCAGTGTTAATGTAAGCCTACCTATGACATGAATAAATAAATAAACTTAGATTTCTACTTTTATTCACCTTCCAAACTATGTTACAAAACTTACCTTCAAATGTGTACTTTGACTTTGGTAATAGTTTCTTGTACAGAACATTTTCAAAGGAATACAATATTCCGTACAGACACATCCTAATCCATCATGGTGGTGGCCTCTCAAAATATTTAGCTTGGTTACTCAGAGATCTAAGATCTCCAATTCCTCTATCGCTGTTCTTTCTTCTCCTTTAGACACCGTTCCCTTATGATTGGCAGCCATGGGATTAGTCCATGACTTTGCTAGGTAGAGTTTGCCATTGGCCTCCGCAGTATGGCTGACCAGGAAATTCTCCCACTCTCACTGCCTACCAACAGGCACAGTTTTTAAAATTTATTCATGGGACATGGGGGCCTCTGGCTGGCCAGCATTTATTGCCCATCCCTAGTTGCCCGAGGGCAGTTGAGAGTCAACCACATTGCTATGGCTCTGGACTCACATGTAGGCTAGAGGATGGCACGTAAGGACAGCAGATTTCATCCATGGATGTGTGGGTCAGGATGATTGGCCATGCTAAATTGACCCTAGGGGGATTAGCGGGGTAAATGTGTAGAGTTACGGGAATAAGGCCCGGGTCGGATTGTTGTCGGTGCAGACTTGATGGGCCGAATGGTCTCCTTCTGCACTGTAGGGATTCGATGATTGTTCTATGATTTCCTTCCTAAAGGACATTAATGAACCAAATGAGTTTTTCCCACAATTGAGAACAGTTTCAGGATATCAGTAGACCCTTAATTCCAGATATCTTTTATTGAACTCAAATTCCACCAGCTGCCATGGCTGGATTCGAACCCAGGTCCCCAGACCATTAGCTGAGTTTCAAGATTAACAGTCTAGCAACAACACCACTCGGCCTTCGCCTCCCCTGGGGTTGTGTAATGTCCCCCTTTCAGCTGGATGCTGTTTCTGCTGGGAGTGGGGGAATTAACTTAGGTTTTAAGTCCAAACCACGACCAGTGCCCAACTGGATTGGAATTGAACTGTGATGCTTTTGTAGTCAAATAGTTTGACAAGTAATTCTGGCTTACATCTGAAAACTGGCTGATTGGATGAGCTGTAGGAGGGTGCAAGGATGCACGCAAAACATTTCTCAGCATCTCCAGGAGAGGAAGGAAGTGGTGAAATTAATGATAAAATGCTTTGCCTGAATAAATTCACCCCTAACCCATCAGATTTCTGAAAACTCGCAACTGTTTTAGGAGTCTTTCGACTTTTGCACTTGTTGTCAAGCACTGTTGGTCAAAATTGGCTGGAGTCAAATGGAGTTTGGCAGGGGTAAGAGGATACAAAGCAGTTTAATCAAACAAAAATGTTCAGAAAGGTTAGATAAATATAATTATGGAAGTGAGCTGTTATTGTTCTTAATGCTTTTTACTTTAAGGATGATTTGATTTGTGCACCTAAGTTATGTTTGGATAAGTGAAGTCATTCCGAGCAGTGGGAAATGTGGAAGAAAAGGCACGGTAGTGTTCCGTGCTTTTTTCTTGTTAAATAAAGTCTGGATAAGAACTCGGGATGTGCATCAAGGGGTGAGCTTTGGTATTTATTCATTGTCACGCTAATGGAATAAGCAGTTGACTGCCGTGTAATATAAGACAAGCTTCGCACTCACATTCAACATGTACCAGGGTAAAATGTACAGATGGGAAAAACACACGAGAGGATTAATCTCTGAAAGTTAAAAAAAAAGCTCAGTTCATCTTTCACTCAACCCTTGCGAAGGACTGTTGGAGAAAACCTGACAAACGTGCGGGAGCCCAAGAGGAGGTGTTGGGGTTGGGGCGAGAAGGACGTCACACTGGTTAGCACTGTTGCTTCACAGTGCCAGGGACCCGCGTCCGACTCTCAGCTGAGGTCACTGTCTGTGTGGCGTTGACACATTCTCCCCGTGTCCATGTGGGTTTCCTCCAGGTATTCTGGCTTCCTCCCACAATGTAATGAAGTGTGGGTTAGGTGGATTGCTTAGTGTCAGGGGACTAGTGAGGGTAAATACATGAGGTTGTGAGTATCGGACCTGGCTGGGATTGTGGTCAGTGCAGACTCAGTGGGCCAAATGGCCTCCTGGCACACTGTATGATTCTATGCTAAACTCTCCCTCGGTGTACTTGAACAGACACCGGAGTGTGGTGTCCAGGAGATTTTCATTGTAACTTTACTGCAGTGTTAAAGTAAGCCTGCTTGTAACATTAATAAATAAACTTTAAAATTAAACTTCAAAATGCTTTCACAGATTAGCATTTCTAATGCCCATCCCTAATTGCCCTCGAGAAGGTGATGGTGAGCTGTCTTCTTAAACTGCTTAAACAGTCTCACGTGGTGTAGTTATCACCCACTGCAATACTGTTCTGGAAGGAATTCCAGCTCTTGATCCAACTACAGAGCAAAAACGGTGATGGATTTCCACGTCAGGATGGTGTTGAGGGGGATTTCCAGGGAACTGTGGCGTTCCCAAGCAGCTGCTGCCCCCAGCACTTCACGGTGGTAGAAGTCATGAGTTTGGAAGGCTCTGTGAAAGGGTGCAAGGGTCACAGCGGGTAGATTCAGGTCTCTAGTGGAAGGTGAGGTTACCCCAGATCCACGGATGGGCTGATCCAAGGCTGATAAGTGGGACTTGTCCAGGGCCCATGGTTCTCAGACCAAGGTCGACCCTCTAGCAATCCCAGTGTAGCGGATGATCCTGGGATGGGCAATGGTTTAAGCTTTAAGTTTTAGTGTCACAAATAGGCTTATGTTAATGAGGTTACTGTGAAAAGTCGCCACACTCCAGTGATGTTCACTGAGGGAGAATTTAGCTTGGTCAATGTTAAATGCTCCGAACTAATCCATCTTTCGGACTGTGGGAGGAAACTGGAGCACCCAGAGGAAACTCTGCAGACACAGGGACCCAAGCTGGAGATGAACCCAAGGCAGCAGGGCTAACCACTATTCCACCAAGGAGAAAGGATCCCAGAAGTGGACGTGTAGGATCCTCTAGGGAGTTCCAGCATCCAGAGTTTCCGAGGGGATTTGTATCACTGTCTAAGCAGCAGTGAAGGGTGCCGCCTGGGTTTTGGGAGGAGGGGCTGCGTAGTTGACTGCACGGTTCCAGGGGGCAGAGTCCCCAATCCTTTAGGGGAAGTTATCCCATGTCTCGGGGCCGCTGACGCGTAGAGGAAGATACTGTGAATGCGACAGATAGATTCTGGGAAGGTGATGGCCTGGTGGGATTATCGCTAGACTATTAATTCAAGAAACTCAGCTCATGTTCTGGGGACACTTCATTGCAGACACGCTCTGGACGTGACTTAGCTCCTTCTCCTGTACATTTTGCTGCCTGTCGGTCTCTGAAAATAGGAACAACATCTGACCAAGAAACACATTGCAGTTGTTGAATCACAAACCCAATCTAAACCTCTTGGATCAAAGCATTGCGTTATTAAATAACAAAAGTACATTCCACTACAGTGAAACTCTGACCCAGAGAATGTCAAACACATCAGCTGGGATTAAACAATCCATCCACAGCCCCTCTCAAGCATATCCCACTCTCTCCATGTCTGGGCTGCCTGAGATGTGGGAAGCCGGTTCTATAATTTTGTGTCAGGCACAGACTAGTCTCTGCAGCTGAAATTTCTAGAATCCATAAAGTGCAGAAGTAGGCCATTCAGCCCTTTGAGCCTGCACCGACAACAATCCCAGGCCCTATCCCCATAACCCTATGTATTAACCCTGCAAATCCCCCTGACACTAAGAGGCAATTTAGCAATCCATCTAACCCACACATCTGTGGGAGGAAACCCACTCAGACATGGGGAGAATGTGCAGACTCCGCATGGACAGCTGGGAATTGAACCTGGGTTTGTTGAGCTGTGAGGCAGCAGTGCTGACCACTGCCCCAACCCACTTTCAAACTTTAAATTCTAACTAAAAGGTTCAGAGATAGGGTCCATTCTGCACACTGGATGTCATTTACTGGCAGGTTGTACAGTGCTTGAAAAGAAAAGCAAAGTTTGTTTTTTTGAAAAGGATTTGAAATGATAGCTGTCTGGGAGAATTGGGAGGCTGGAACTGTGTTAGAATCAGCTGGTCTATAAGCAGCAGCAATTTAGAGATTGTGGTTTAATCCTGAGATTAGATTTAAAACCAAATCTTGGCATTTCATTGCTGCCAGTGGACTGGAACTTGCTGGGAGTGTAATGACGGGTAAACATTTATACTCGTATTTCTGTGTAAAATAATCCAGCAACTTGCAGTGAGGAGTCGAAGGTTCATTCTCTGAAAGTCTCATGGTGATCATGATGTAGAGATGACAACCTTCCAAACACCTGGGATTACTATCAAATAAACAGTTTGGACTTTAACCTGGTGTTGTGAGACTTCTTACAGTCTCATGGTGGCACAGTGGTTAGCAGCGCTGTCTCACAGCGCTGGGGTCCTGGGTTCGATCCCTGGTTTGGATCTCTGTCTGTGTGGAGTCTGTATGTTCTCCTCACGTCTGTATGGGTTTCCTCCCACAGTCTGGTTAGGGTGCATTGGCCATGCTAAATTCTCCCTCAGTGTACCCGAACAGGCGCCAGAATGTGGCAACTAGGGGATTTTCACAGCAACTTCATTGCAGTGTTAATGTAAGCCTACTTGTGACACTAGTTAACAATGTCAGCTCATTCTTAACATTCATGGACACTTTATTTCTCCCACAAGACTCACTACAGAACGTGAAATCTAGTCTACAGTTAATTTGTGGGACATCGCTGGCTGGCCATCATTTATTTCCCATCCGTAGTTGCCGGAGGGACATTTGAGAGTCAGCCGCATTGCTGTAGTCACATGTAGTCCAGGTGAGCTAAGGATGAAACATTTCCTCTCCTAAAGGGCATTAGGATTGTCAGTTTTCCCGACAATCAACAATTTTCCCGACAATCAACACTGTCATCAATCGATTCTTAATTCCAGATATTTCTTAATATATTGGATTCAAATTCCACCATCTGGGATTCGAACCCAGGTGCCCAGAACATTAGCTGAGTTTCTGGATTACTAGCGATAATACCACTAGGCCATCACCTCCCCTAAATAGCTCAACTATTAACAATGGTGATCATTGTTAGTGACTGCCCTGTAAGTAACAGTTTTCATTGTGAAGTGTTATTCCTTTCAGATTGTGAATTGTTTCAGATTCAGGGAGAAAAAAGTCAACTTGTTCAATCTCTGCTTCTTACTTTTGTCTTTTTCTCTCAATCCAATCGTTCTGTGCAGCTCTTTAATTCCAATTTCACACTCGATTTGTACAGCTTCCTTTCCAGACCTTCCCCTGTTTAATTCTCAATCCTTTAATCTTTTGGAAAGGCTGATACACTGTTTGCCTCCATCATTCACCAAGGCCCCAGATGTCACTGTCCCATCACCGCCTGGTTATCTGATCTCACTTCCAGTAACTCTGCGGACAGAATATTTTCCTGTGGAGACGTGCAGGGTACGTCTGTGTAACAGGACAGGCCACACCATTCCCACTCAGTGAATTCCAACCCGTTATACATTATATAGAAACATTGGTAAGGAAACCATCTTACCACCCCATTCCTTCAGCTGATCAGTCAATACTCCTCCATGTTGAACACCGCTTGGAAAAAGCATGGAGGGATGTCAGGGTGCAGATTGTACTCTAGGTGAAGAGACCACCATTGAAAATCAGCATAGTAGCAGCACAGTGTCTCAGTCAGTGAGTGTGTGTCTCAGTCCATGAGTGTGTGTCTCAGTCAGTGAGTGTGTGTCTCAGTCAGTGAGTGTGTGTCTCAGTCCGTGAGTGTGTGTCTCAGTCAGTGAGTGTGTGTCTCAGTCAGTGAGTGTGTGTCTCAGTGAGTGAGTGCGTGTCTCAGTCAGTGTGTGTGTGTCTCTGTGAGTGAGTGTGAGGCTCAGTGAGTGAGTCTGTGTCTCAGTGAGTGAGTGTGTGTCTCAGTGAGTGAGTGTGTATCTCACTCCGTGAGTGTGTGTCTCAGTCCGTGAGTGGGTGTCTCAGTCACTGAGTGTGTGTCTCAGTCCGTGAGTGTGTGTCTCAGTCCGTGAGTGTGTGTCTCAGTCAGTGAGTGTGTGTCTCAGTCAGAGAGTGTGTATCTCAGTCCGTGAGTGTGTGTCTCAGTCCGTGAGTGTGTGTCTCAGTCAGTGAGTGTGTGTCTCAGTCAGTGAGTGTGTGTCTCAGTCCGTGAGTGTGTGTCTCAGTCAGTGAGTGTGTGTCTCAGTCCGTGAGTGTGTGTCTCAGTCAGTGAGTGTGTGTCTCAGTGAGTGTGTGTCTCAGTGAGTGAGTGTGTGTCTCAGTGAGTGAGTCTGAGTCTCAGTCAGTGAGTGTGTGTCTCAGTCAGTGAGTGTGAGGCTCAGTCAGTGAGTGTGTGTCTCAGTCAGTGAGTGAGTGTCTCAGTGAGTGAGTGTGTGTCTCAGTGAGTGAGTGTGAGGCTTAGTCAGTGAGTGTGTGTCTCAATCAGTGAGTGTGTGTCTCAGTCCGTGAGTGTGTGTCTCAGTCAGTGAGTGTGAGGCTCAGTCAGTGAGTGTGTGTCTCAGTCAGTGAGTGTGTGTGTCAGTCAGTGAGTGAGTGTCTCAGTCAGTGAGTGTGTGTCTCAGTCAGTGAGTGAGTGTCTCAGTCAGTGAGTGTGTGTCTCAGTGAGAGAGTGTGTGTCTCAGACAGTGAGTGTGAGGCTCAGTCAGTGAGTATGTCTCAGTCAGTGAGTGAGTGTCTCAGTCAGTGAGTGTGTGTCTCAGTCAGTGAGTGAGTGTCTCAGTCAGTGAGTGAGTGTCTCAGTCTGAGTGTGTGTCTCAGTGAGTGAGTGTGTGTCTCAGTCCGTGAGTGTGTGTCTCAGTCAGTGAGTGTGAGGCTAAGTCAGTGAGTGTGTGTCTCAGTCAGTGAGTGTGTGTCTCAGTCAGTGAGTGTGTGTCTCAGTGAGTGAGTGTGAGGCTCAGTCAGTGAGTGTGTGTCTCAGTCAGTGAGTGAGTGTCTCAGCCAGTGAGTGTGTGTCTCAGTGAGTGAGTGTGTGTCTCAGTGAGTGAGTGTGTGTCTCAGTCAGTGAGTGTGTGTCTCAGTGAGTGAGTGTGAGGCTCAGTGAGTGAGTGTGTGTCTCAGTCAGTGAGTGTGTGTCTCAGTGAGTGAGTGTGAGGCTCAGTCAGTGAGTGTGTGTCTCAGTCAGTGAGTGAGTGTCTCAGTCAGTGAGTGTGTGTCTCAGTCAGTGAGTGTGTGTCTCAGTGAGTGACTGTGTGTCTCAGTCAGTGAGTGTGTGTCTCAGTGAGTGAGTGTGAGGCTCAGTCTGTGAGTGTGTGTCTCAGTCAGTGAGTGTGTGTCTCAGTGAGTGAGCGTGAGGCTCAGTCAGTGAGTGTGAGGCTCAGTCAGTGAGTGTGTGTCTCAGTGAGTGTGTGTGTCTCAGTCAGTGAGTGTGTGTCTCAGTCAGTGAGTGTGTGTCTCAGGCAATGAGTGTGTGTCTCAGTGAGTGAGTGTGTGTCTCAGTGAGTGAGTATGTGTCTCAGTCAGTGAGTGTGTGTCTCAGGCAGTGAGTGTGAGGCTCAGTGAGTGAGTGTGTGTCTCAGTGACTGAGTGTGTGTCTCAGTCAGTGAGTGTGTGTCTCAGTCAGTGAGTGTGAGGCTCAGTCAGTGAGTGAGTGTCTCAGTCAGTGAGTGAGGGTCTCAGTCAGTGAGTGTGAGGCTCAGTGAATGAGTGTGGGTCTCAGTCAGTGAGAGAGTGTCCCAGTCAGTGAGTGTGAGGCACAGTGAGTGAGTGTGTGTCTCAGTCAGTGAGTGAGTGTCTCAGTCAGTGAGTGTGAGGCTCAGTCAGTGAGTGTGTGTCTCAGTGTGTGTGTGTCTCAGTCAGTGAGTGACTGTCTCAGTCAGTGAGTGTGTGTCTCAGTCAGTGAGTGTGAGGCTCAGTGAATGAGTGTGTGTCTCAGTCAGTGAGTGAGTGTCTCAGTCAGTGAGTGTGAGGCTCAGTCAGTGAGTGTGTGTCTCAGTCAGTGAGTGTGTGTCTCAGTCAGTGAGTGTGAGGCTCAGTCAGTGAGTGTGTGTCTCAGTCAGTGAGTGTGTGTCTCAGTGAGTGTGTGTCTCAGTGAGTGTGTGTCTCAGTCAGTGAGTGAGTGTCTCAATGAGTGAGTGTGTGTCTCAGTCAGTGAGTGTGTGTCTCAGTCAGTGAGTGTGTGTCTCAGTCAGTGAGTGAGTGTATCAGTGAGTGAGTGTGTGTCTCAGTCAGTGAGTGAGTGTCACAGTCAGTGAGTGTGTGTCTCAGTCAGTGAGTGTGTGTCTCAGTGAGTGTGTGTCTCAGTCAGTGAGTGACTGTCTCAGTGAGTGAGTGTGTGTCTCAGTAAGTGAGTGTGTGTCTCAGTAAGTGAGTGTGTGTCTCAGTCAGTGAGTGTGTGTCTCAGTAAGTGAGTGTGTGTCTCAGTCAGTGAGTCTGTGTCTCAGTCAGTGACTGTGTGTCTCAGTGAGTGAGTGTGTGTCACAGTCAGTGAGTGTGTGTCTCAGTAAGTGAGTGTGTGTCTCAGTCAGTGAGTCTGTGTCTCAGTCAGTGACTGTGTGTCTCAGTCAGTGAGTGTGTGTCTCAGTGACTGAGTGTGTGTATCAGTGAGTGAGTGTGTGTCTCAGTGAGTGAGTGTGTGTCTCAGTCAGTGAATCTGTGTCTCAGTCAGTGAGTGTGTGTCTCAGTCGGTGAGTGTGTGTCTCAGTCAGTGAGTGTGTGTCTCAGTGAGTGAGTGTGAGGCTCAGTGAGTGAGTCTGTGTCTCGGTCAGTGAGTGTGTGTCTCAGTGAGTGAGTGTTTATCTCAGTCAGTGAGTGTGTGTCTCAGTGAGTGAGTGTGAGGCTCAGTCAGTGTGTGTGTGTCTCAGTCAGTGAGTGTGAGTCTCAGTGAGTGAGTGTGTGTCTCAGTCAGTGAGTGTGTGTCTCAGTGAGTCAGTGTGTGTCTCAGTCAGTGAGTGTGTGTCTCAGTGAGTGAGTGTGTGTCTCAGTCAGTGAGTGTGTGGCTCAGTCAGTGAGTGAGGGGCTCAGTCAGTGAGTGTGAGTCTCAGTCAGTGAGTGCGAGGCTCAGTGAGTGTGTGTGTGTCTCAGTCAGTGAGTGTGAGGCTCAGTCAGTGAGTGTGTGTCTCAGTCAGTGAGTGTGTGTCTCAGTCAGTGAGTGTGTGGCTCAGTCAGTGAGTGTGTGTCTCAGTCAGTGAGTGTGTGTCTCAGTCAGTGAGTGAGTGTCTCAATGAGTGAGTGTGTGTCTCAGTCAGTGTGTGTGCGTCTCAGTCAGTGAGTGTGTGTCTCAGTGAGTGAGTGTGTGTCTCAGTCAGTGAGTGTCTCAGTCAGTGAGTGTGTGTCTCAGTGAGCGAATGTGTGTCTCAGTCAGTGAGTGTGTGTCTCAGTGAGTGTGTGTCTCAGTCAGTGAGGTCAGGTTAGTCTCACCAGCATAGAACCCCACAGTGCAGAAACAGGCCCTTCGGCCCATCGAGTCTGCACCGAACACAATCCCACCCAGACCCTATCCCCATATCCCGACACATTTACCTGCTAATCCCTCTAACCTACACATCCCAGGACACTAAGGGTGTGTCTCAGTCAGTGAGTGTGTGTCTCAGTGAGTGAGTGTGTGTCTCAGTCAGTGAGTGTGTGTCTCAGTCAGTGAGTGTGTGTCTCAGTGAGTGAGTGTGTGTCTCAGTCAGTGAGTGTGTGTCTCAGTCAGTGAGTGTGTGTCTCAGTGAGTGTGTGTCTCAGTCAGTGAGTGAGTGTCTCAATGAGTGAGTGTGTGTCTCAGTCAGTGAGTGTGTGTCTCAGTCAGTGAGTGTGTGTCTCAGTGAGCGAATGTGTGTCTCAGTCAGTGAGTGTGTGTCTCAGTGAGTGTGTGTCTCAGTGAGTGTGTGTCTCAGTCAGTGAGTGTGTGTCTCAGTGAGTGAGTGTGTGTCTCAGTGAGTGTGTGTCTCAGTCGGTGAGTGTGTGTCTCAGTAAGTGAGTGTGTGTCTCAGTCAGTGAGTGTGTGTCTCAGTGACCGAGTGTGTGTCTCAGTGAGTGAGTGTGTGTCTCAGTCAGTGAGTCTGTGTCTCAGTCAGTGAGTGTGTGTCTCAGTGAGTGAGTGTGTGTCTCAGTCAGTGAGTGTGTGTCTCAGTGAGTGAGTGTGAGGCTCAGTGAGTGAGTGTGTGTCACAGTGAGTGAGTGTGTGTCTCAGTCAGTGAGTGTGTGTCTCAGTGAGTGAGTGTGTGTCTCAGTCAGTGAGTGTGTGTCTCAGTCAGTGAGTGTGTGTCTCAGTCAGTGAGTGTGGGGCTCAGTCAGTGAGTGTGAGTCTCAGTCAGTGAGTGCGAGGCTCAGTGAGTGTGTATGTGTCTCAGACAGTGAGTGTGTGTCTCAGTCAGTGAGTGTGTGTCTCAGTGACTGAGTGTGTGTCTCAGTGAGTGAGTGTGTGTCTCAGTGAGTGAGTGTGTGTCTCAGTGAGTGAGTGTGTGTCTCAGTCAGTGAATCTGTGTCTCAGTCAGTGAGTGTGTGTCTCAGTCGGTGAGTGTGTGTCTCAGTCAGTGAGTGTGTGTCTCAGTGAGTGAGTGTGAGGCTCAGTGAGTGAGTCTGTGTCTCGGTCAGTGAGTCTGTGTCTCAGTGAGTGAGTGTTTATCTCAGTCAGTGAGTGTGTGTCTCAGTGAGTGAGTGTGAGTCTCAGTGAGTGAGTGTGTGTCTCAGTCAGTGAGTGTGTGTCTCAGTGAGTCAGTGTGTGTCTCAGTCAGTGAGTGTGTGTCTCAGTGAGTGAGTGTGTGTCTCAGTCAGTGAGTGTGTGGCTCAGTCAGTGA
The DNA here is from genome assembly GCA_037974335.1 of Prionace glauca. Taxonomy (NCBI): domain Eukaryota; kingdom Metazoa; phylum Chordata; class Chondrichthyes; order Carcharhiniformes; family Carcharhinidae; genus Prionace; species Prionace glauca. The sequence continues at coordinate 141,172,395 of CM075725.1, read as the reverse complement.
GTGAGGGGCTCAGTCAGTGAGTGTGAATCTCAGTCAGTGAGTGCGAGGCTCAGTGAGTGTGTGTGTGTCTCAGTCAGTGAGTGTGAGGCTCAGTCAGTGAGTGTGTGTCTCAGTCAGTGAGTGTGTGGCTCAGTCAGTGAGTGTGTGTCTCAGTCAGTGAGTGTGTGTCTCAGTGAGTGTGTGTCTCAGTCAGTGAGTGTGAGGCTCAGTCAGTGAGTGTGTCTCTCAGTGAGTGAGTGTGAGGCTCAGTCAGTGAGTGTGTGGCTCAGTCAGTGAGTGTGTGTCTCAGTGAGTGAGTGGGTGTCTCAGTCAGTGAATGTGTGTCTCAGTGAGTGTGTGTCTCAGTCAGTGAGTGGGTGTCTCAGTCAGAGAATGTGTGTCTCAGTGAGTGTGTGTCTCAGTCAGTGAGTGAGTGTCTCAATGAGTGAGTGTGTGTCTCAGTCAGTGAGTGTGTGTCTCAGTCAGTGAGTGTGTGTCTCAGTCAGTGAGTGAGTGTCTCAGTGAGTGTGTGTCTCAGTCAGTAAGTGAGTGTCTCAGTGATGGAGTGTGTGTCTCAGTGAGTGAGTGTGTGTCTCAGTCAGTGAGTGTGTGTCTCAGTGAGTGAGTGTCTCAGTCAAAGAGTGTGAGGCTCAGTCAGTCAGTGCGTGTCTCAGTCAGTGAGTGAGTGTCTCAGTCAGTGAGTGGGTGTCTCAGTCAGTGAATGTGTGTCTCAGTCAGTGAGTGTGTGTCTCAGTGAGTGAGTGTGTGTCTCAGTGAGTGAGTGTGTGTCTCAGTCAGTGAGTGTCTCAGTCAGTGAGTGTGTGTCTCAGTGAGTGAGTGTGAGTCTCAGTGAGTGTGTGTCTCAGTCAGTGAGTGTGTGTCTCAGTGAGCGAATGTGTGTCTCAGTCAGTGTGTGTGTGTCTCAGTAAGTGTGTGTCTCAGTGAGTGTTTGTCTCAGTCAGTGAGTGTCTCAGTCAGTGAGTGTGTGTCTCAGTGAGTGAGTGTGTCTCAGTGAGTGTGTGTCTCAGTCAGTGAGAGTGTGTCTCAGTGAGCGAATGTGTGTCTCAGTCAGTGAGTGTGTGTCTCAGTGAGTGTGTGTCTCAGTCAGTGAGTGTCTCAGTCAGTGAGTGTGTGTCTCAGTGAGTGAGTGTGTGTCTCAGTGAGTGTGTGTCTCAGTCGGTGAGTGTGTGTCTCAGTCAGTGAGTGTGTGTCTCAGTGAGTGAGTGTGAGGCTCAGTGAGTGAGTCTGTGTCTCGGTCAGTGAGTCTGTGTCTCAGTGAGTGAGTGTTTATCTCAGTCAGTGAGTGTGTGTCTCAGTGAGTGAGTGTGAGTCTCAGTGAGTGAGTGTGTGTCTCAGTCAGTGAGTGTGTGTCTCAGTGAGTGAGTGTGTGTCTCAGTCAGTGAGTGTGTGTCTCAGTGAGTGAGTGTGTGTCTCAGTCAGTGAGTGTGTGGCTCAGTCAGTGAGTGAGGGGCTCAGTCAGTGAGTGTGAATCTCAGTCAGTGAGTGCGAGGCTCAGTGAGTGTGTGTGTGTCTCAGTCAGTGAGTGTGAGGCTCAGTCAGTGAGTGTGTCTCTCAGTCAGTGAGTGTGTGTCTCAGTCAGTGAGTGTGTGGCTCAGTCAGTGAGTGTGTGTCTCAGTGAATGTGTGTCTCAGTCAGTGAGTGAGTGTCTCAATGAGTGAGTGTGTGTCTCAGTCAGTGAGTGTGTGTCTCAGTCAGTGAGTGTGTGTCTCAGTCAGTGAGTGAGTGTCTCAGTGAGTGTGTGTCTCAGTCAGTGAGTGAGTGTCTCAGTGATGGAGTGTGTGTCTCAGTGAGTGAGTGTGTGTCTCAGTCAGTGAGTGTGTGTCTCAGTGAGTGAGTGTCTCAGTCAAAGAGTGTGAGGCTCAGTCAGTCAGTGCGTGTCTCAGTCAGTGAGTGAGTGTCTCAGTCAGTGAGTGGGTGTCTTAGTCAGTGAATGTGTGTCTCAGTCAGTGAGTGAGTGTCTCAGTGAGTGAGTGTGTGTCTCATTGAGTGAGTGTGTGTCTCAGTGAGTGAGTGTGTGTCTCAGTCAGTGAGTGTCTCAGTCAGTGAGTGTGTGTCTCAGTGAGTGAGTGTGTGTCTCAGTGAGTGTGTGTCTCAGTCAGTGAGTGTGTGTCTCAGTGAGCGAATGTGTGTCTCAGTCAGTGAGTGTGTGTCTCAGTGAGTGTGTGTCTCAGTGAGTGTTTGTCTCAGTCAGTGAGTGTCTCAGTCAGTGAGTGTGTGTCTCAGTGAGTGAGTGTGTCTCAGTGAGTGTGTGTCTCAGTCAGTGAGTGTGTGTCTCAGTGAGCGAATGTGTGTCTCAGTCAGTGAGTGTGTGTCTCAGTGAGTGTGTGTCTCAGTGAGTGTTTGTCTCAGTCAGTGAGTGTGTGTCTCAGTGAGTGAGTGTGTGTCTCAGTCAGTGAGTGTGTGTCTCAGTGAGCGAATGTGTGTCTCAGTCAGTGAGTGTGTGTCTCAGTGAGTGTGTGTCTCAGTGAGTGTGTGTCTCAGTCAGTGAGGTTGTGTCTCAGTGAGTGAGTGTGTGTCTCAGTGAGTGTGTGTCTCAGTCAGTGAGTGTGAGGCTCAGTCAGTGAGTGTGTGTCTCAGTCAGTGAGTGTGTGTCTCAGTGAGTGTGTGTCTCAGTGAGTGTGTGTCTCAGTCAGTGAGTGAGTGTCTCAATGAGTGAGTGTGTGTCTCAGTCAGTGAGTGTGTGTCTCAGTCAGTGAGTGTGTGTCTCAGTCAGTGAGTGAGTGTATCAGTGAGTGAGTGTGTGTCTCAGTCAGTGAGTGAGTGCACAGTCAGTGAGTGTGTGTCTCAGTCAGTGAGTGTGTGTCTCAGTGAGTGTGTGTCTCAGTCAGTGAGTGACTGTCTCAGTGAGTGAGTGTGTGTCTCAGTAAGTGAGTGTGTGTCTCAGTAAGTGAGTGTGTGTCTCAGTCAGTGAGTGTGTGTCTCAGTAAGTGAGTGTGTGTCTCAGTCAGTGAGTCTGTGTCTCAGTCAGTGACTGTGTGTCTCAGTGAGTGAGTGTGTGTCACAGTCAGTGAGTGTGTGTCTCAGTAAGTGAGTGTGTGTCTCAGTCAGTGAGTCTGTGTCTCAGTCAGTGACTGTGTGTCTCAGTCAGTGAGTGTGTGTCTCAGTGACTGAGTGTGTGTATCAGTGAGTGAGTGTGTGTCTCAGTGAGTGAGTGTGTGTCTCAGTCAGTGAATCTGTGTCTCAGTCAGTGAGTGTGTGTCTCAGTCGGTGAGTGTGTGTCTCAGTCAGTGAGTGTGTGTCTCAGTGAGTGAGTGTGAGGCTCAGTGAGTGAGTCTGTGTCTCGGTCAGTGAGTGTGTGTCTCAGTGAGTGAGTGTTTATCTCAGTCAGTGAGTGTGTGTCTCAGTGAGTGAGTGTGAGGCTCAGTCAGTGTGTGTGTGTCTCAGTCAGTGAGTGTGAGTCTCAGTGAGTGAGTGTGTGTCTCAGTCAGTGAGTGTGTGTCTCAGTGAGTCAGTGTGTGTCTCAGTCAGTGAGTGTGTGTCTCAGTGAGTGAGTGTGTGTCTCAGTCAGTGAGTGTGTGGCTCAGTCAGTGAGTGAGGGGCTCAGTCAGTGAGTGTGAGTCTCAGTCAGTGAGTGCGAGGCTCAGTGAGTGTGTGTGTGTCTCAGTCAGTGAGTGTGAGGCTCAGTCAGTGAGTGTGTGTCTCAGTCAGTGAGTGTGTGTCTCAGTCAGTGAGTGTGTGGCTCAGTCAGTGAGTGTGTGTCTCAGTCAGTGAGTGTGTGTCTCAGTCAGTGAGTGAGTGTCTCAATGAGTGAGTGTGTGTCTCAGTCAGTGTGTGTGTGTCTCAGTCAGTGAGTGTGTGTCTCAGTGAGTGAGTGTGTGTCTCAGTCAGTGAGTGTCTCAGTCAGTGAGTGTGTGTCTCAGTGAGCGAATGTGTGTCTCAGTCAGTGAGTGTGTGTCTCAGTGAGTGTGTGTCTCAGTCAGTGAGGTCAGGTTAGTCTCACCAGCATAGAACCCCACAGTGCAGAAACAGGCCCTTCGGCCCATCGAGTCTGCACCGAACACAATCCCACCCAGACCCTATCCCCATATCCCGACACATTTACCTGCTAATCCCTCTAACCTACACATCCCAGGACACTAAGGGTGTGTCTCAGTCAGTGAGTGTGTGTCTCAGTGAGTGAGTGTGTGTCTCAGTCAGTGAGTGTGTGTCTCAGTCAGTGAGTGTGTGTCTCAGTGAGTGAGTGTGTGTCTCAGTCAGTGAGTGTGTGTCTCAGTCAGTGAGTGTGTGTCTCAGTGAGTGTGTGTCTCAGTGAATGTGTGTCTCAGTCAGTGAGTGAGTGTCTCAATGAGTGAGTGTGTGTCTCAGTCAGTGAGTGTGTGTCTCAGTCAGTGAGTGTGTGTCTCAGTGAGCGAATGTGTGTCTCAGTCAGTGAGTGTGTGTCTCAGTGAGTGTGTGTCTCAGTGAGTGTGTGTCTCAGTCAGTGAGTGTGTGTCTCAGTGAGTGAGTGTGTGTCTCAGTGAGTGTGTGTCTCAGTCGGTGAGTGTGTGTCTCAGTAAGTGAGTGTGTGTCTCAGTCAGTGAGTGTGTGTCTCAGTGACTGAGTGTGTGTCTCAGTGAGTGAGTGTGTGTCTCAGTCAGTGAGTCTGTGTCTCAGTCAGTGAGTGTGTGTCTCAGTGAGTGAGTGTGTGTCTCAGTCAGTGAGTGTGTGTCTCAGTGAGTGAGTGTGAGGCTCAGTGAGTGAGTGTGTGTCACAGTGAGTGAGTGTGTGTCTCAGTCAGTGAGTGTGTGTCTCAGTGAGTGAGTGTGTGTCTCAGTCAGTGAGTGTGTGTCTCAGTCAGTGAGTGTGTGTCTCAGTCAGTGAGTGTGGGGCTCAGTCAGTGAGTGTGAGTCTCAGTCAGTGAGTGCGAGGCTCAGTGAGTGTGTATGTGTCTCAGACAGTGAGTGTGTGTCTCAGTCAGTGAGTGTGTGTCTCAGTGACTGAGTGTGTGTCTCAGTGAGTGAGTGTGTGTCTCAGTGAGTGAGTGTGTGTCTCAGTGAGTGAGTGTGTGTCTCAGTCAGTGAATCTGTGTCTCAGTCAGTGAGTGTGTGTCTCAGTCGGTGAGTGTGTGTCTCAGTCAGTGAGTGTGTGTCTCAGTGAGTGAGTGTGAGGCTCAGTGAGTGAGTCTGTGTCTCGGTCAGTGAGTCTGTGTCTCAGTGAGTGAGTGTTTATCTCAGTCAGTGAGTGTGTGTCTCAGTGAGTGAGTGTGAGTCTCAGTGAGTGAGTGTGTGTCTCATTCAGTGAGTGTGTGTCTCAGTGAGTCAGTGTGTGTCTCAGTCAGTGAGTGTGTGTCTCAGTGAGTGAGTGTGTGTCTCAGTCAGTGAGTGTGTGGCTCAGTCAGTGAGTGAGGGGCTCAGTCAGTGAGTGTGAATCTCAGTCAGTGAGTGCGAGGCTCAGTGAGTGTGTGTGTGTCTCAGTCAGTGAGTGTGAGGCTCAGTCAGTGAGTGTGTGTCTCAGTCAGTGAGTGTGTGGCTCAGTCAGTGAGTGTGTGTCTCAGTGAGTGTGTGGCTCAGTCAGTGAGTGTGTGTCTCAGTGAGTGTGTGTCTCAGTCAGTGAGTGTGAGGCTCAGTCAGTGAGTGTGTCTCTCAGTGAGTGAGTGTGAGGCTCAGTCAGTGAGTGTGTGGCTCAGTCAGTGAGTGTGTGTCTCAGTGAGTGAGTGGGTGTCTCAGTCAGTGAATGTGTGTCTCAGTGAGTGTGTGTCTCAGTCAGTGAGTGGGTGTCTCAGTCAGTGAATGTGTGTCTCAGTGAGTGTGTGTCTCAGTCAGTGAGTGAGTGTCTCAATGAGTGAGTGTGTGTCTCAGTCAGTGAGTGTGTGTCTCAGTCAGTGAGTGTGTGTCTCAGTCAGTGAGTGAGTGTCTCAGTGAGTGTGTGTCTCAGTCAGTGAGTGAGTGTCTCAGTGATGGAGTGTGTGTCTCAGTGAGTGAGTGTGTGTCTCAGTCAGTGAGTGTGTGTCTCAGTGAGTGAGTGTCTCAGTCAAAGAGTGTGAGGCTCAGTCAGTCAGTGCGTGTCTCAGTCAGTGAGTGAGTGTCTCAGTCAGTGAGTGGGTGTCTCAGTCAGTGAATGTGTGTCTCAGTCAGTGAGTGAGTGTCTCAGTGAGTGAGTGTGTGTCTCAGTGAGTGAGTGTGTGTCTCAGTGAGTGAGTGTGTGTCTCAGTCAGTGAGTGTCTCAGTCAGTGAGTGTGTGTCTCAGTGAGTGAGTGTGTGTCTCAGTGAGTGTGTGTCTCAGTCAGTGAGTGTGTGTCTCAGTGAGCGAATGTGTGTCTCAGTCAGTGTGTGTGTGTCTCAGTAAGTGTGTGTCTCAGTGAGTGTTTGTCTCAGTCAGTGAGTGTCTCAGTCAGTGAGTGTGTGTCTCAGTGAGTGAGTGTGTCTCAGTGAGTGTGTGTCTCAGTCAGTGAGTGTGTGTCTCAGTGAGCGAATGTGTGTCTCAGTCAGTGAGTGTGTGTCTCAGTGAGTGTGTGTCTCAGTCAGTGAGTGTCTCAGTCAGTGAGTGTGTGTCTCAGTGAGTGAGTGTGTGTCTCAGTGAGTGTGTGTCTCAGTCGGTGAGTGTGTGTCTCAGTCAGTGAGTGTGTGTCTCAGTGAGTGAGTGTGAGGCTCAGTGAGTGAGTCTGTGTCTCGGTCAGTGAGTCTGTGTCTCAGTGAGTGAGTGTTTATCTCAGTCAGTGAGTGTGTGTCTCAGTGAGTGAGTGTGAGTCTCAGTGAGTGAGTGTGTCTCTCAGTCAGTGAGTGTGTGTCTCAGTGAGTGAGTGTGTGTCTCAGTCAGTGAGTGTGTGTCTCAGTGACTGAGTGTGTGTCTTAGTCCGTGAGTGTGTGTCTCAGTCAGTGAGTGTGTGTCTCAGTGAGTGAGCGTGTGTCTCAGTCCGTGAGTGTGTGTCTCAGTGAGTGAGTGTGTGTCTCAGTGAGTGAGTCTGAGTCTCAGTCAGTGAGTATGTGTCTCAGTCAGTAAGTGTGAGGCTCAGTCAGTGAGTGTGAGTCTCAGTCAGTGAGTGTGTGTCTCAGTGAGTGAGTGTGTGTCTCAGTCAGTGAGTGTGTGTCTCAGTGAGTGAGTGTGTGTCTCAGTGAGTGTGTCTGAGTCTCAGTCAGTGAGTGTGTGTCTCAGTGAGAGAGTGTGTGTCTCAGTGAGTGAGTGTGAGGCTCAGTCAGTGAGTGTGTGTCTCAGTCAGTGAGTGAGTGCCTCAGTCAGTGAGTGTCTTTCTCAGTCAGTGAGTGAGTATCTCAGTGAGTGAGTGTGTGTCTCAGTGAGTGAGTGTGTGTCTCAGTGAGTGAGTGTGAGGCTCAGTCAGTGAGTGTGTGTCTCAGTCAGTGAGTGAGTGTCTCAGTCAGTGAGTGTGTGTCTCAATGAGTGTGTGTGTCTCAGTCAGTGAGTGTGTGTCTCAGTCAGTGAGTGAGTGTCTCAGTGAGTGAGTGTGAGGCTCAGTCAGTGAGTCTGAGTCTCAGTCAGTGAGTGTGTGTCTCAGTCACTGAGTGAGTGTCTCAGTCAGTGAGTGTGTGTCTCAGTCAGTGAGTGAGTGTCTCAGTCAGTGAGTGAGTGTCTCAGTCAGTGAGTGTGAGGCTCAGTCTGTGAGTGTGTGTCTCAGTGAGTGAGTCTGAGTCTCAGTCAGTGAGTGTGTGTCTCAGTCAGTGAGTGTGTGTCTCAGTGAGTGAGTGTGTGTCTCAGTCAGTGAGTGTGTGTCTCAATCAGTGAGTGAGTGTCTCAGTCAGTGAGTGTGTGTCTCAGTCAGTGAGTGAGTGTCTCAGTCAGTGAGTGTGTGTCACAGTGAGTGAATGTGAGGCTCAGTCAGTGAGTTTGTGTCTCAGTCAGTGAGGGTGTGTCTCAGTGAGTGAGTGTGAGGCTCAGTCAATGAGTGTGTGTCTCACTCAGTGAGGGAGCGTCTCAGTCAGTGAGTGTGTGTCTCAGTGAGTGAGTGTGTGTCTCAGTGAGTGAGTGTGAGGCTCAGTCAGTGAGTGTGTGTCTCAGTCAGTGAGTGAGTGTCTCAGTCAGTGAGTGTGTGTCTCAGTGAGTGAGTGTGTGTCTCAGTGAGTGAGTGTGTGTCTCAGTCAGTGAGTGTGTGTCTCAATCAGTGATTGTGAGGCTCAGTGAGTGAGTTTGAGGCTCAGTGAGTGAGTGTGTGTCTCAGTCAGTGAGTTTGTGTCTCAGTCAGTGAGTGTGTGTCTCAGTCAGTGAGTGTGAGGCTCTGTGAGTGAGTGTGTGCCTCAGTGAGTGAGTGTGTGTCTCAGTCAGTGAGTGTGAGGCTCAGTGAGTGAGTGTGTCTCTCAGTCAGTGAGTGTGAGACTCAGTGAGTGAGTGTGAGGCTCAGTCAGTGAGTGTGTGTCTCAGTCAGTGAGTGTGTGTCTCAGTCAGTGAGTGTGTGTCTCAGTGAGTGTGTGGCTCAGTCAGTGAGTGAGTGTCTCAATGAGTGAGTGTGTGTCTCAGTCAGTGAGTGTGTGTCTCAGTCAGTGAGTGTGTGTCTCAGTCAGTGAGTGAGTGTCTCAGTGAGTGTGTGTCTCAGTCAGTGAGTGAGTGTCTCAGTGATGGAGTGTGTGTCTCAGTGAGTGAGTGTGTGTCTCAGTCAGTGAGTGTGTGTCTCAGTGAGTGAGTGTCTCAGTCAAAGAGTGTGAGGCTCAGTCAGTCAGTGCGTGTCTCAGTCAATGAGTGAGTGTCTCATTCAGTGAGTGGGTGTCTCAGTCAGTGAATGTGTGTCTCAGTCAGTGAGTGAGTGTCTCAGTGAGTGAGTGAGTGTCTCAGTGAGTGAGTGTGTCTCAGTGAGTGTGTGTCTCAGTCAGTGAGTGAGTGTCTCAATGAGTGAGTGTGTGTCTCAGTCAGTGAGTGTGTGTCTCAGTCAGTGAGTGTGTGTCTCAGTCAGTGAGTGAGTGTCTCAGTGAGTGTGTGTCTCAGTCAGTGAGTGAGTGTCTCAGTGATGGAGTGTGTGTCTCAGTGAGTGAGTGTGTGTCTCAGTCAGTGAGTGAGTGTCTCAGTGAGTGTGTGTCTCAGTCAGTGAGTGAGTGTCTCAGTGATGGAGTGTGTGTCTCAGTGAGTGAGTGTGTGTCTCAGTCAGTGAGTGTGTGTCTCAGTGAGTGAGTGTCTCAGTCAAAGAGTGTGAGTCTCAGTCAGTCAGTGCGTGTCTCAGTCAGTGAGTGAGTGTCTCAGTCAGTGAGTGGGTGTCTCAGTCAGTGAATGTGTGTCTCAGTGAGTGAGTGAGTGTCTCAGTGAGTGAGTGTGTGTCTCAGTGAGTGAGTGTGTGTCTCAGTCAGTGAGTGTCTCAGTCAGTGAGTGTGTGTCTCAGTGAGTGAGTGTGTGTCTCAGTGAGTGTGTGTCTCAGTGAGCGAATGTGTGTCTCAGTCAGTGAGTGTGTGTCTCAGTGAGTGTGTGTCTCAGTGAGTGTGTGTCTCAGTGAGTGTTTGTCTCAGTCAGTGAGTGTGTGTCTCAGTGAGTGAGTGTGTGTCTCAGTCAGTGAGTGTGTGTCTCAGTCAGTGAGTGTGTGTCTCAGTGAGCGAATGTGTGTCTCAGTCAGTGAGTGTGTGTCTCAGTGAGTGTGTGTCTCAGTGAGTGTGTGTCTCAGTCAGTGAGCGTGTGTCTCAGTGAGTGAGTGTGTGTCTCAGTGAGTGTGTGTCTCAGTCAGTGAGTGTGTGTCTCAGTGAGTGAGTGTGTGTCACAGTCAGTGAGTGTGTGTCTCAGTAAGTGAGTGTGTGTCTCAGTCAGTGAGTGTGTGTCTCAGTGAGTGTGTGTCTCAGTGACTGAGTGTGTGTCTCAGTGAGTGAGTGTGTGTCTCAGTGAGTGAGTGTTTATCTCAGTCAGTGAGTGTGTGTCTCAATGAGTGAGTGTGAGGCTCAGTCAGTGAGTGTGTGTCTCAGTCAGTGAGTGTGAGTCTCAGTGAGTGAGTGTGTGTCTCAGTCAGTGAGTGTGTGTCTCAGTGAGTCAGTGTGTGTCTCAGTCAGTGAGTGTGTGTCTCAGTGAGTGAGTGTGTGTCTCAGTCAGTGAGTGTGTGGCTCAGTCAGTGAGTGAGGGGCTCAGTCAGTGAGTGTGAGTCTCAGTCAGTGAGTGCGAGGCTCAGTGAGTGTGTGTGTGTCTCAGTCAGTGAGTGTTTGTCTCAGTCAGTGAGTGTGAGGCTCAGTCTGTGAGTGTGTGTCTCAGTCAGTGAGTGAGTGTCTCAATGAGTGAGTGTGTGTCTCAGTCAGTGAGTGTGTGTCTCAGTCAGTGAGTGTGTGTCTCAGTCAGTGAGTGTCTCAGTGAGTGTGTGTCTCAGTCAGTGAGTGTGTGTCTCAGTGATGGAGTGTGTGTCTCAGTGAGTGAGTGTGTGTCTCAGTCAGTGAGTGTGTGTCTCAGTGACTGAGTGTCTCAGTCAAAGAGTGTGAGGCTCAGTCAGTCAGTGCGTGTCTCAGTCAGTGAGTGAGTGTCTCAGTCAGTGAGTGGGTGTCTCAGTCAGTGAATGTGTGTCTCAGTCAGTGAGTGAGTGTCTCAGTGAGTGAGTGTGTGTCTCAGTGAGTGAGTGTGTGTCTCAGTGAGTGAGTGTGTGTCTCAGTCAGTGAGTGTCTCAGTCAGTGAGTGTGTGTCTCAGTGAGTGAGTGTGTGTCTCAGTGAGTGTGTGTCTCAGTCAGTGAGTGTGTGTCTCAGTGAGCGAATGTGTGTCTCAGTCAGTGAGTGTGTGTCTCAGTGAGTGTGTGTCTCAGTGAGTGTTTGTCTCAGTCAGTGAGTGTCTCAGTCAGTGAGTGTGTGTCTCAGTGAGTGAGTGTGTATCTCAGTGAGTGTGTGTCTCAGTCAGTGAGTATGTGTCTCAGTGAGCGAATGTGTGTCTCAGTCAGTGAGTGTGTGTCTCAGTGAGTGTGTGTCTCAGTGAGTGTTTGTCTCAGTCAGTGAGTGTGTGTCTCAGTGAGTGAGTGTGTGTCTCAGTCAGTGAGTGTGTGTCTCAGTGAGCGAATGTGTGTCTCAGTCAGTGAGTGTGTGTCTCAGTGAGTGTGTGTCTCAGTGAGTGTGTGTCTCAGTCAGTGAGTTTGTGTCTCAGTGAGTGTGTGTCTCAGTGAGTGTGTGTCTCAGTCAGTGAGTGTGTGTCTCAGTGAGTGAGTGTGTGTCACAGTCAGTGTGTGTGTGTCTCAGTCAGTGAGTGTGTGTCTCAGTCAGTGAGTGTGTGTCTCAGTGAGTGTGTGTCTCAGTGACTGAGTGTGTGTCTCATTGAGTGAGTGTGTGTCTCAGTCAGTGAGTCTGTGTCTCAGTCAGTGAGTGTGTGTCTCAGTCAGTGAGTGTGTGTCTCAGTGAGTGAGTGCGTGTCTCAGTCAGTGAGTGTGTGTCTCTGTGAGTGAGTGTGAGGCTCAGTGAGTGAGTCTGTGTCTCAGTGAGTGAGTGTGTGTCTCAGTGAGTGAGTGTGTGTCTCAGTCAGTGAGTGTGTGTCTCAGTGAGTGAGTGTGTGTCTCAGTCAGTGAGTGTGTGTCTCAGTCACTGAGCGTGTGTCTCAGTCCGTGAGTGTGTGTCTCAGTGAGTGAGTGTGTGTCTCAGTGAGTGAGTCTGAGTCTCAGTCAGTGAGTATGTGTCTCAGTCAGTAAGTGTGAGGCTCAGTCAGTGAGTGTGAGTCTCAGTCAGTGAGTGTGTGTCTCAGTGAGTGAGTGTGTGTCTCAGTCAGTGAGTGTGTGTCTCAGTGAGTGAGTGTGTGTCTCAGTGAGTGTGTCTGAGTCTCAGTCAGTGAGTGTGTGTCTCAGTGAGTGAGTGTGTGTCTCAGTGAGTGAGTGTGAGGCTCAGTCAGTGAGTGTGTGTCTCAGTCAGTGAGTGAGTGCCTCAGTCAGTGAGTGTCTGTCTCAGTCAGTGAGTGAGTATCTCAGTGAGTGAGTGTGTGTCTCAGTGAGTGAGTGTGTGTCTCAGTGAGTGAGTGTGAGGCTCAGTCAGTGAGTGTGTGTCTCAGTCAGTGAGTGAGTGTCTCAGTCAGTGAGTGTGTGTCTCAATGAGTGTGTGTGTCTCAGTCAGTGAGTGTGTGTCTCAGTCAGTGAGTGAGTGTCTCAGTGAGTGAGTGTGAGGCTCAGTCAGTGAGTCTGAGTCTCAGTCAGTGAGTGTGTGTCTCAGTCACTGAGTGAGTGTCTCAGTCAGTGAGTGTGTGTCTCAGTCAGTGAGTGAGTGTCTCAGTCAGTGAGTGAGTGTCTCAGTCAGTGAGTGTTAGGCTCAGTCTGTGAGTGTGTGTCTCAGTGAGTGAGTCTGAGTCTCAGTCAGTGAGTGTGTGTCTCAGTCAGTGAGTGTGTGTCTCAGTGAGTGAGTGTGTGTCTCAGTCAGTGAGTGTGTGTCTCAATCAGTGAGTGAGTGTCTCAGTCAGTGAGTGTGTGTCTCAGTCAGTGAGTGAGTGTCTCAGTCAGTGAGTGTGTGTCACAGTGAGTGAGTGTGAGGCTCAGTCAGTGAGTGTGTGTCTCAGTCAGTGAGGGTGTGTCTCAGTGAGTGAGTGTGAGGCTCAGTCAATGAGTGTGTGTCTCACTCAGTGAGTGAGTGTCTCAGTCAGTGAGTGTGTGTCTCAGTGAGTGAGTGTGAGGCTCAGTCAGTGAGTGTGTGTCTCAGTCAGTGAGTGAGTGTCTCAGTCAGTGAGTGTGTGTCTCAGTGAGTGAGTGTGTGTCTCAGTGAGTGAGTGTGTGTCTCAATCAGTGAGTGTGTGTCTCAATCAGTGATTGTGAGGCTCAGTGAGTGAGTTTGAGGCTCAGTGAGTGAGTGTGTGTCTCAGTCAGTGAGTTTGTGTCTCAGTCAGTGAGTGTGTGTCTCAGGCAGTGAGTGTGAGGCTCTGTGAGTGAGTGTGTGCCTCAGTGAGTGAGTGTGTGTCTCAGTCAGTGAGTGTGAGGCTCAGTGAGTGAGTGTGTCTCTCAGTCAGTGAGTGTGAGACTCAGTGAGTGAGTGTGAGGCTCAGTCAGTGAGTGTGTGTCTCAGTCAGTGAGTGTGTGTCTCAGTGAGTGTGTGTCTCAGTCAGTGAGTGAGTGTCTCAATGAGTGAGTGTGTGTCTCAGTCAGTGAGTGTGTGTCTCAGTCAGTGAGTGTGTGTCTCAGTCAGTGAGTGAGTGTCTCAGTGAGTGTGTGTCTCAGTCAGTGAGTGAGTGTCTCAGTGATGGAGTGTGTGTCTCAGTGAGTGAGTGTGTGTCTCAGTGAGTGAGTGTGTGTCTCAGTGAGTGAGTGTCTCAGTCAAAGAGTGTGAGGCTCAGTCAGTCAGTGCGTGTCTCAGTCAGTGAGTGAGTGTCTCAGTCAGTGAGTGGGTGTCTCAGTCAGTGAATGTGTCTCTCAGTCAGTGAGTGAGTGTCTCAGTGAGTGAGTGAGTGTCTCAGTGAGTGAGTGTGTGTCTCAGTGAGTGAGTCTGTGTCTCAGTCAGTGAGTGTCTCAGTCAGTGAGTGTGTGTCTCAGTGAGTGAGTGTGTGTCTCAGTGAGTGTGTGTCTCAGTGAGCGAATGTGTGTCTCAGTCAGTGAGTGTGTGTCTCAGTGAGTGTGTGTCTCAGTGAGTGTTTGTCTCAGTCAGTGAGTGTGTGTCTCAGTGAGTGAGTGTGTGTCTCAGTCAGTGAGTGTGTGTCTCAGTGAGCGAATGTGTGTCTCAGTCAGTGAGTGTGTGTCTCAGTGAGTGTGTGTCTCAGTGAGTGTGTGTCTCAGTCAGTGAGTGTGTGTCTCAGTGAGTGAGTGTGTGTCTCAGTGAGTGTGTGTCTCAGTCAGTGAGTGAGTGTCTCAGTGAGTGAGTGTGTGTCACAGTCAGTGAGTGTGTGTCTCAGTAAGTGAGTGTGTGTCTCAGTCAGTGAGTGTGTGTCTCAGTGAGTGTGTGTCTCAGTGACTGAGTGTGTTTCTCAGTGAGTGAGTGTGTGTCTCAGTGAGTGAGTGTTTATCTCAGTCAGTGAGTGTGTGTCTCAGTGAGTGAGTGTGAGGCTCAGTCAGTGAGTGTGTGTCTCAGTCAGTGAGTGTGAGTCTCAGTGAGTGAGTGTGTGTCTCAGTCAGTGAGTGTGTGTCTCAGTGAGTGAGTGTGTGTCACAGTCAGTGAGTGTGTGTCTCAGTAAGTGAGTGAGTGTCTCAGTCAGTGAGTGTGTGTCTCAGTGAGTGTGTGTCTCAGTGACTGAGTGTGTGTCTCAGTGAGTGAGTGTGTGTCTCAGTGAGTGAGTGTGAGGCTCAGTCAGTGAGTGTGTGTCTCAGACAGTGAGTGTGAGTCTCAGTGAGTGAGTGTGTGTCTCAGTCAGTGAGTGTGTGTCTCAGTGAGTCAGTGTGTGTCTCAGTCAGTGAGTGTGTGTCTCAGTGAGTGAGTGTGTGTCTCAGTCAGTGAGTGTGTGGCTCAGTCAGTGAGTGAGGGGCTCAGTCAGTGAGTGTGAGTCTCAGTCAGTGAGTGCGAGGCTCAGTGAGTGTGTGTGTGTCTCAGTCAGTGAGTGTGTGTCTCAGTCAGTGAGTGTGTGTCTCAGTCAGTGAGTGTGTGTCTCAGTGAGTGTGTGTCTCAGTCAGTGAGTGAGTTTCTCAATGAGTGAGTGTGTGTCTCAGTCAGTGAGTGTGTGTCTCAGTCAGTGAGTGTGTGTCTCAGTCAGTGAGTGAGTGTCTCAGTGAGTGTGTGTCTCAGTCAGTGAGTGAGTGTCTCAGTGATGGAGTGTGTGTCTCAGTGAGTGAGTGTGTGTCTCAGTCAGTGAGTGTGTGTCTCAGTGACTGAGTGTCTCAGTCAAAGAGTGTGAGGCTCAGTCAGTCAGTGCGTGTCTCAGTCAGTGAGTGAGTGTCTCAGTCAGTGAGTGGGTGTCTCAGTCAGTGAATGTGTGTCTCAGTCAGTGAGTGAGTGTCTCAGTGAGTGAGTGTGTGTCTCAGTGAGTGAGTGTGTGTCTCAGTGAGTGAGTGTGTGTCTCAGTCAGTGAGTGTCTCAGTCAGTGAGTGTTTGTCTCAGTGAGTGAGTGTGTGTCTCAGTGAGTGTGTGTCTCAGTCAGTGAGTGTGTGTCTCAGTGAGCGAATGTGTGTCTCAGTCAGTGAGTGTGTGTCTCAGTGAGTGTGTGTCTCAGTGAGTGTTTGTCTCAGTCAGTGAGTGTCTCAGTCAGTGAGTGTGTGTCTCAGTGAGTGAGTGTGTGTCTCAGTGAGTGTGTCTCAGTCAGTGAGTATGTGTCTCAGTGAGCGAATGTGTGTCTCAGTCAGTGAGCGTGTGTCTCAGTGAGTGTGTGTCTCAGTGAGTGTTTGTCTCAGTCAGTGAGTGTGTGTCTCAGTGAGTGAGTGTGTGTCTCAGTCAGTGAGTGTGTGTCTCAGTGAGCGAATGTGTGTCTCAGTCAGTGAGTGTGTGTCTCAGTGAGTGTGTGTCTCAGTGAGTGTGTGTCTCAGTCAGTGAGTTTGTGTCTCAGTGAGTGTGTGTCTCAGTGAGTGTGTGTCTCAGTCAGTGAGTGTGTGTCTCAGTGAGTGAGTGTGTGTCTCAGTGAGTGTGTGTCTCAGTGAGCGAATGTGTGTCTCAGTCAGTGAGTGTGTGTCTCAGTGAGTGTGTGTCTCAGTGAGTGTTTGTCTCAGTCAGTGAGTGTGTGTCTCAGTGAGTGAGTGTGTGTCTCAGTCAGTGAGTGTGTGTCTCAGTGAGCGAATGTGTGTCTCAGTCAGTGAGTGTGTGTCTCAGTGAGTGTGTGTCTCAGTGAGTGTGTGTCTCAGTCAGTGAGTGTGTGTCTCAGTGAGTGAGTGTGTGTCTCAGTGAGTGTGTGTCTCAGTCAGTGAGTGTGTGTCTCAGTGAGTGAGTGTGTGTCACAGTCAGTGAGTGTGTGTCTCAGTAAGTGAGTGTGTGTCTCAGTCAGTGAGTGTGTGTCTCAGTGAGTGTGTGTCTCAGTGACTGAGTGTGTGTCTCAGTGAGTGAGTGTGTGTCTCAGTGAGTGAGTGTTTATCTCAGTCAGTGAGTGTGTGTCTCAGTGAGTGAGTGTGAGGCTCAGTCAGTGAGTGTGTGTCTCAGTCAGTGAGTGTGAGTCTCAGTGAGTGAGTGTGTGTCTCATTCAGTGAGTGTGTGTCTCAGTGAGTGAGTGTGTGTCACAGTCAGTGAGTGTGTGTCTCAGTAAGTGAGTGTGTGTCTCAGTCAGTGAGTGTGTGTCTCAGTGAGTGTGTGTCTCAGTGACTGAGTGTGTGTCTCAGTGAGTGAGTGTCTGTCTCAGTGAGTGAGTGTGAGACTCAGTCAGTGAGTGTGTGTCTCAGTCAGTGAGTGTGAGTCTCAGTGAGTGAGTGTGTGTCTCAGTCAGTGAGTGTGTGTCTCAGTGAGTCAGTGTGTGTCTCAGTCAGTGAGTGTGTGTCTCAGTCAGTGAGTGAGTGTCTCAGTGATGGAGTGTGTGTCTCAGTGAGTGAGTGTGTGTCTCAGTCAGTGAGTGAGTGTCTCAGTGAGTGTGTGTCTCAGTCAGTGAGTGAGTGTCTCAGTGATGGAGTGTGTGTCTCAGTGAGTGAGTCTGTGTCTCAGTCAGTGAGTGTGTGTCTCAGTGACTGAGTGTCTCAGTCAAAGAGTGTGAGGCTCAGTCAGTCAGTGCGTGTCTCAGTCAGTGAGTGAGTGTCTCAGTCAGTGAGTGTGTGTCTCAGTCAGTGAATGTGTGTCTCAGTCAGTGAGTGAGTGTCTCAGTGAGTGAGTGTGTGTCTCAGTGAGTGAGTGTGTGTCTCAGTCAGTGAGTGTCTCAGTCAGTGAGTGTGTGTCTCAGTGAGTGAGTGTGTGTCTCAGTGAGTGTGTGTCTCAGTCAGTGAGTGTGTGTCTCAGTGAGCGAATGTGTGTCTCAGTCAGTGAGTGTGTGTCTCAGTGAGTGTGTGTCTCAGTGAGTGTTTGTCTCAGTCAGTGAGTGTCTCAGTCAGTGAGTGTGTGTCTCAGTGAGTGAGTGTGTATCTCAGTGAGTGTGTGTCTCAGTCAGTGAGTATGTGTCTCAGTGAGCGAATGTGTGTCTCAGTCAGTGAGTGTGTGTCTCAGTGAGTGTGTGTCTCAGTGAGTGTTTGTCTCAGTCAGTGAGTGTGTGTCTCAGTGAGTGAGTGTGTGTCTCAGTCAGTGAGTGTGTGTCTCAGTGAGCGAATGTGTGTCTCAGTCAGTGAGTGTGTGTCTCAGTGAGTGTGTGTCTCAGTGAGTGTGTGTCTCAGTCAGTGAGTTTGTGTCTCAGTGAGTGTGTGTCTCAGTGAGTGTGTGTCTCAGTCAGTGAGTGTGTGTCTCAGTGAGTGAGTGTGTGTCACAGTCAGTGTGTGTGTGTCTCAGTCAGTGAGTGTGTGTCTCAGTCAGTGAGTGTGTGTCTCAGTGAGTGTGTGTCTCAGTGACTGAGTGTGTGTCTCATTGAGTGAGTGTGTGTCTCAGTCAGTGAGTCTGTGTCTCAGTCAGTGAGTGTGTGTCTCAGTCAGTGAGTGTGTGTCTCAGTGAGTGAGTGCGTGTCTCAGTCAGTGAGTGTGTGTCTCTGTGAGTGAGTGTGAGGCTCAGTGAGTGAGTCTGTGTCTCAGTGAGTGAGTGTGTGTCTCAGTGAGTGAGTGTGTGTCTCAGTCAGTGAGTGTGTGTCTCAGTGAGTGAGTGTGTGTCTCAGTCAGTGAGTGTGTGTCTCAGTCACTGAGCGTGTGTCTCAGTCCGTGAGTGTGTGTCTCAGTGAGTGAGTGTGTGTCTCAGTGAGTGAGTCTGAGTCTCAGTCAGTGAGTATGTGTCTCAGTCAGTAAGTGTGAGGCTCAGTCAGTGAGTGTGAGTCTCAGTCAGTGAGTGTGTGTCTCAGTGAGTGAGTGTGTGTCTCAGTCAGTGAGTGTGTGTCTCAGTGAGTGAGTGTGTGTCTCAGTGAGTGTGTCTGAGTCTCAGTCAGTGAGTGTGTGTCTCAGTGAGTGAGTGTGTGTCTCAGTGAGTGAGTGTGAGGCTCAGTCAGTGAGTGTGTGTCTCAGTCAGTGAGTGAGTGCCTCAGTCAGTGAGTGTCTGTCTCAGTCAGTGAGTGAGTATCTCAGTGAGTGAGTGTGTGTCTCAGTGAGTGAGTGTGTGTCTCAGTGAGTGAGTGTGAGGCTCAGTCAGTGAGTGTGTGTCTCAGTCAGTGAGTGAGTGTCTCAGTCAGTGAGTGTGTGTCTCAATGAGTGTGTGTGTCTCAGTCAGTGAGTGTGTGTCTCAGTCAGTGAGTGAGTGTCTCAGTGAGTGAGTGTGAGGCTCAGTCAGTGAGTCTGAGTCTCAGTCAGTGAGTGTGTGTCTCAGTCACTGAGTGAGTGTCTCAGTCAGTGAGTGTGTGTCTCAGTCAGTGAGTGAGTGTCTCAGTCAGTGAGTGAGTGTCTCAGTCAGTGAGTGTTAGGCTCAGTCTGTGAGTGTGTGTCTCAGTGAGTGAGTCTGAGTCTCAGTCAGTGAGTGTGTGTCTCAGTCAGTGAGTGTGTGTCTCAGTGAGTGAGTGTGTGTCTCAGTCAGTGAGTGTGTGTCTCAATCAGTGAGTGAGTGTCTCAGTCAGTGAGTGTGTGTCTCAGTCAGTGAGTGAGTGTCTCAGTCAGTGAGTGTGTGTCACAGTGAGTGAGTGTGAGGCTCAGTCAGTGAGTGTGTGTCTCAGTCAGTGAGGGTGTGTCTCAGTGAGTGAGTGTGAGGCTCAGTCAATGAGTGTGTGTCTCACTCAGTGAGTGAGTGTCTCAGTCAGTGAGTGTGTGTCTCAGTGAGTGAGTGTGAGGCTCAGTCAGTGAGTGTGTGTCTCAGTCAGTGAGTGAGTGTCTCAGTCAGTGAGTGTGTGTCTCAGTGAGTGAGTGTGTGTCTCAGTGAGTGAGTGTGTGTCTCAATCAGTGAGTGTGTGTCTCAATCAGTGATTGTGAGGCTCAGTGAGTGAGTTTGAGGCTCAGTGAGTGAGTGTGTGTCTCAGTCAGTGAGTTTGTGTCTCAGTCAGTGAGTGTGTGTCTCAGGCAGTGAGTGTGAGGCTCTGTGAGTGAGTGTGTGCCTCAGTGAGTGAGTGTGTGTCTCAGTCAGTGAGTGTGAGGCTCAGTGAGTGAGTGTGTCTCTCAGTCAGTGAGTGTGAGACTCAGTGAGTGAGTGTGAGGCTCAGTCAGTGAGTGTGTGTCTCAGTCAGTGAGTGTGTGTCTCAGTGAGTGTGTGTCTCAGTCAGTGAGTGAGTGTCTCAATGAGTGAGTGTGTGTCTCAGTCAGTGAGTGTGTGTCTCAGTCAGTGAGTGTGTGTCTCAGTCAGTGAGTGAGTGTCTCAGTGAGTGTGTGTCTCAGTCAGTGAGTGAGTGTCTCAGTGATGGAGTGTGTGTCTCAGTGAGTGAGTGTGTGTCTCAGTGAGTGAGTGTGTGTCTCAGTGAGTGAGTGTCTCAGTCAAAGAGTGTGAGGCTCAGTCAGTCAGTGCGTGTCTCAGTCAGTGAGTGAGTGTCTCAGTCAGTGAGTGGGTGTCTCAGTCAGTGAATGTGTCTCTCAGTCAGTGAGTGAGTGTCTCAGTGAGTGAGTGAGTGTCTCAGTGAGTGAGTGTGTGTCTCAGTGAGTGAGTCTGTGTCTCAGTCAGTGAGTGTCTCAGTCAGTGAGTGTGTGTCTCAGTGAGTGAGTGTGTGTCTCAGTGAGTGTGTGTCTCAGTGAGCGAATGTGTGTCTCAGTCAGTGAGTGTGTGTCTCAGTGAGTGTGTGTCTCAGTGAGTGTTTGTCTCAGTCAGTGAGTGTGTGTCTCAGTGAGTGAGTGTGTGTCTCAGTCAGTGAGTGTGTGTCTCAGTGAGCGAATGTGTGTCTCAGTCAGTGAGTGTGTGTCTCAGTGAGTGTGTGTCTCAGTGAGTGTGTGTCTCAGTCAGTGAGTGTGTGTCTCAGTGAGTGAGTGTGTGTCTCAGTGAGTGTGTGTCTCAGTCAGTGAGTGAGTGTCTCAGTGAGTGAGTGTGTGTCACAGTCAGTGAGTGTGTGTCTCAGTAAGTGAGTGTGTGTCTCAGTCAGTGAGTGTGTGTCTCAGTGAGTGTGTGTCTCAGTGACTGAGTGTGTTTCTCAGTGAGTGAGTGTGTGTCTCAGTGAGTGAGTGTTTATCTCAGTCAGTGAGTGTGTGTCTCAGTGAGTGAGTGTGAGGCTCAGTCAGTGAGTGTGTGTCTCAGTCAGTGAGTGTGAGTCTCAGTGAGTGAGTGTGTGTCTCAGTCAGTGAGTGTGTGTCTCAGTGAGTGAGTGTGTGTCACAGTCAGTGAGTGTGTGTCTCAGTAAGTGAGTGAGTGTCTCAGTCAGTGAGTGTGTGTCTCAGTGAGTGTGTGTCTCAGTGACTGAGTGTGTGTCTCAGTGAGTGAGTGTGTGTCTCAGTGAGTGAGTGTGAGGCTCAGTCAGTGAGTGTGTGTCTCAGACAGTGAGTGTGAGTCTCAGTGAGTGAGTGTGTGTCTCAGTCAGTGAGTGTGTGTCTCAGTGAGTCAGTGTGTGTCTCAGTCAGTGAGTGTGTGTCTCAGTGAGTGAGTGTGTGTCTCAGTCAGTGAGTGTGTGGCTCAGTCAGTGAGTGAGGGGCTCAGTCAGTGAGTGTGAGTCTCAGTCAGTGAGTGCGAGGCTCAGTGAGTGTGTGTGTGTCTCAGTCAGTGAGTGTGTGTCTCAGTCAGTGAGTGTGTGTCTCAGTCAGTGAGTGTGTGTCTCAGTGAGTGTGTGTCTCAGTCAGTGAGTGAGTTTCTCAATGAGTGAGTGTGTGTCTCAGTCAGTGAGTGTGTGTCTCAGTCAGTGAGTGTGTGTCTCAGTCAGTGAGTGAGTGTCTCAGTGAGTGTGTGTCTCAGTCAGTGAGTGAGTGTCTCAGTGATGGAGTGTGTGTCTCAGTGAGTGAGTGTGTGTCTCAGTCAGTGAGTGTGTGTCTCAGTGACTGAGTGTCTCAGTCAAAGAGTGTGAGGCTCAGTCAGTCAGTGCGTGTCTCAGTCAGTGAGTGAGTGTCTCAGTCAGTGAGTGGGTGTCTCAGTCAGTGAATGTGTGTCTCAGTCAGTGAGTGAGTGTCTCAGTGAGTGAGTGTGTGTCTCAGTGAGTGAGTGTGTGTCTCAGTGAGTGAGTGTGTGTCTCAGTCAGTGAGTGTCTCAGTCAGTGAGTGTTTGTCTCAGTGAGTGAGTGTGTGTCTCAGTGAGTGTGTGTCTCAGTCAGTGAGTGTGTGTCTCAGTGAGCGAATGTGTGTCTCAGTCAGTGAGTGTGTGTCTCAGTGAGTGTGTGTCTCAGTGAGTGTTTGTCTCAGTCAGTGAGTGTCTCAGTCAGTGAGTGTGTGTCTCAGTGAGTGAGTGTGTGTCTCAGTGAGTGTGTGTCTCAGTCAGTGAGTATGTGTCTCAGTGAGCGAATGTGTGTCTCAGTCAGTGAGCGTGTGTCTCAGTGAGTGTGTGTCTCAGTGAGTGTTTGTCTCAGTCAGTGAGTGTGTGTCTCAGTGAGTGAGTGTGTGTCTCAGTCAGTGAGTGTGTGTCTCAGTGAGCGAATGTGTGTCTCAGTCAGTGAGTGTGTGTCTCAGTGAGTGTGTGTCTCAGTGAGTGTGTGTCTCAGTCAGTGAGTTTGTGTCTCAGTGAGTGTGTGTCTCAGTGAGTGTGTGTCTCAGTCAGTGAGTGTGTGTCTCAGTGAGTGAGTGTGTGTCTCAGTGAGTGTGTGTCTCAGTGAGCGAATGTGTGTCTCAGTCAGTGAGTGTGTGTCTCAGTGAGTGTGTGTCTCAGTGAGTGTTTGTCTCAGTCAGTGAGTGTGTGTCTCAGTGAGTGAGTGTGTGTCTCAGTCAGTGAGTGTGTGTCTCAGTGAGCGAATGTGTGTCTCAGTCAGTGAGTGTGTGTCTCAGTGAGTGTGTGTCTCAGTGAGTGTGTGTCTCAGTCAGTGAGTGTGTGTCTCAGTGAGTGAGTGTGTGTCTCAGTGAGTGTGTGTCTCAGTCAGTGAGTGTGTGTCTCAGTGAGTGAGTGTGTGTCACAGTCAGTGAGTGTGTGTCTCAGTAAGTGAGTGTGTGTCTCAGTCAGTGAGTGTGTGTCTCAGTGAGTGTGTGTCTCAGTGACTGAGTGTGTGTCTCAGTGAGTGAGTGTGTGTCTCAGTGAGTGAGTGTTTATCTCAGTCAGTGAGTGTGTGTCTCAGTGAGTGAGTGTGAGGCTCAGTCAGTGAGTGTGTGTCTCAGTCAGTGAGTGTGAGTCTCAGTGAGTGAGTGTGTGTCTCATTCAGTGAGTGTGTGTCTCAGTGAGTGAGTGTGTGTCACAGTCAGTGAGTGTGTGTCTCAGTAAGTGAGTGTGTGTCTCAGTCAGTGAGTGTGTGTCTCAGTGAGTGTGTGTCTCAGTGACTGAGTGTGTGTCTCAGTGAGTGAGTGTCTGTCTCAGTGAGTGAGTGTGAGACTCAGTCAGTGAGTGTGTGTCTCAGTCAGTGAGTGTGAGTCTCAGTGAGTGAGTGTGTGTCTCAGTCAGTGAGTGTGTGTCTCAGTGAGTCAGTGTGTGTCTCAGTCAGTGAGTGTGTGTCTCAGTCAGTGAGTGAGTGTCTCAGTGATGGAGTGTGTGTCTCAGTGAGTGAGTGTGTGTCTCAGTCAGTGAGTGAGTGTCTCAGTGAGTGTGTGTCTCAGTCAGTGAGTGAGTGTCTCAGTGATGGAGTGTGTGTCTCAGTGAGTGAGTCTGTGTCTCAGTCAGTGAGTGTGTGTCTCAGTGACTGAGTGTCTCAGTCAAAGAGTGTGAGGCTCAGTCAGTCAGTGCGTGTCTCAGTCAGTGAGTGAGTGTCTCAGTCAGTGAGTGTGTGTCTCAGTCAGTGAATGTGTGTCTCAGTCAGTGAGTGAGTGTCTCAGTGAGTGAGTGTGTGTCTCAGTGAGTGAGTGTGTGTCTCAGTGAGTGAGTGTGTGTCTCAGTCAGTGAGTGTCTCAGTCAGTGAGTGTGTGTCTCAGTGAGTGAGTGTGTGTCTCAGTGAGTGTGTGTCTCTGTCAGTGAGTGTGTGTCTCAGTGAGCGAATGTGTGTCTCAGTCAGTGAGTGTGTGTCTCAGTGAGTGTGTGTCTCAGTGAGTGTTTGTCTCAGTCAGTGAGTGTCTCAGTCAGTGAGTGTGTGTCTCAGTGAGTGAGTGTGTGTCTCAGTGAGTGTGTGTCTCAGTCAGTGAGTATGTGTCTCAGTGAGCGAATGTTTGTCTCAGTCAGTGAGCGTGTGTCTCAGTGAGTGTGTGTCTCAGTGAGTGTTTGTCTCAGTCAGTGAGTGTGTGTCTCAGTGAGTGAGTGTGTGTCTCAGTCAGTGAGTGTGTGTCTCAGTGAGCGAATGTGTGTCTCAGTCAGTGAGTGTGTGTCTCAGTGAGTGTGTGTCTCAGTGAGTGTGTGTCTCAGTGAGTGAGTGTGTGTCTCAGTCAGTGAGTGTGTGTCTCAGTAAGTGAGTGTGTGTCTCAGTCAGTGAGTGTGTGTCTCAGTGAGTGTGTGTCTCAGTGACTGAGTGTGTGTCTCAGTGAGTGAGTGTGTGTCTCAGTGAGTGAGTGTGAGGCTCAGTCAGTGAGTGTGTGTCTCAGACAGTGAGTGTGAGTCTCAGTGAGTGAGTGTGTGTCTCAGTCAGTGAGTGTGTGTCTCAGTGAGTCAGTGTGTGTCTCAGTCAGTGAGTGTGTGTCTCAGTGAGTGAGTGTGTGTCTCAGTCAGTGAGTGTGTGGCTCAGTCAGTGAGTGAGGGGCTCAGTCAGTGAGTGTGAGTCTCAGTCAGTGAGTGCGAGGCTCAGTGAGTGTGTGTGTGTCTCAGTCAGTGAGTGTGTGTCTCAGTCAGTGAGTGTGTGTCTCAGTCAGTGAGTGTGTGTCTCAGTGAGTGTGTGTCTCAGTCAGTGAGTGAGTTTCTCAATGAGTGAGTGTGTGTCTCAGTCAGTGAGTGTGTGTCTCAGTCAGTGAGTGTGTGTCTCAGTCAGTGAGTGAGTGTCTCAGTGAGTGTGTGTCTCAGTCAGTGAGTGAGTGTCTCAGTGATGGAGTGTGTGTCTCAGTGAGTGAGTGTGTGTCTCAGTCAGTGAGTGTGTGTCTCAGTGACTGAGTGTCTCAGTCAAAGAGTGTGAGGCTCAGTCAGTCAGTGCGTGTCTCAGTCAGTGAGTGAGTGTCTCAGTCAGTGAGTGGGTGTCTCAGTCAGTGAATGTGTGTCTCAGTCAGTGAGTGAGTGTCTCAGTGAGTGAGTGTGTGTCTCAGTGAGTGAGTGTGTGTCTCAGTGAGTGAGTGTGTGTCTCAGTCAGTGAGTGTCTCAGTCAGTGAGTGTTTGTCTCAGTGAGTGAGTGTGTGTCTCAGTGAGTGTGTGTCTCAGTCAGTGAGTGTGTGTCTCAGTGAGCGAATGTGTGTCTCAGTCAGTGAGTGTGTGTCTCAGTGAGTGAGTCTGTGTCTCAGTCAGTGAGTGTGTGTCTCAGTGACTGAGTGTCTCAGTCAAAGAGTGTGAGGCTCAGTCAGTCAGTGCGTGTCTCAGTCAGTGAGTGAGTGTCTCAGTCAGTGAGTGTGTGTCTCAGTCAGTGAATGTGTGTCTCAGTCAGTGAGTGAGTGTCTCAGTGAGTGAGTGTGTGTCTCAGTGAGTGAGTGTGTGTCTCAGTGAGTGAGTGTGTGTCTCAGTCAGTGAGTGTCTCAGTCAGTGAGTGTGTGTCTCAGTGAGTGAGTGTGTGTCTCAGTGAGTGTGTGTCTCAGTCAGTGAGTGTGTGTCTCAGTGAGCGAATGTGTGTCTCAGTCAGTGAGTGTGTGTCTCAGTGAGTGTGTGTCTCAGTGAGTGTTTGTCTCAGTCAGTGAGTGTCTCAGTCAGTGAGTGTGTGTCTCAGTGAGTGAGTGTGTGTCTCAGTGAGTGTGTGTCTCAGTCAGTGAGTATGTGTCTCAGTGAGCGAATGTTTGTCTCAGTCAGTGAGCGTGTGTCTCAGTGAGTGTGTGTCTCAGTGAGTGTTTGTCTCAGTCAGTGAGTGTGTGTCTCAGTGAGTGAGTGTGTGTCTCAGTCAGTGAGTGTGTGTCTCAGTGAGCGAATGTGTGTCTCAGTCAGTGAGTGTGTGTCTCAGTGAGTGTGTGTCTCAGTGAGTGTGTGTCTCAGTGAGTGAGTGTGTGTCTCAGTCAGTGAGTGTGTGTCTCAGTAAGTGAGTGTGTGTCTCAGTCAGTGAGTGTGTGTCTCAGTGAGTGTGTGTCTCAGTGACTGAGTGTGTGTCTCAGTGAGTGAGTGTGTGTCTCAGTGAGTGAGTGTGAGGCTCAGTCAGTGAGTGTGTGTCTCAGACAGTGAGTGTGAGTCTCAGTGAGTGAGTGTGTGTCTCAGTCAGTGAGTGTGTGTCTCAGTGAGTCAGTGTGTGTCTCAGTCAGTGAGTGTGTGTCTCAGTGAGTGAGTGTGTGTCTCAGTCAGTGAGTGTGTGGCTCAGTCAGTGAGTGAGGGGCTCAGTCAGTGAGTGTGAGTCTCAGTCAGTGAGTGCGAGGCTCAGTGAGTGTGTGTGTGTCTCAGTCAGTGAGTGTGTGTCTCAGTCAGTGAGTGTGTGTCTCAGTCAGTGAGTGTGTGTCACAGTGAGTGAGTGTGAGGCTCAGTCAGTGAGTGTGTGTCTCAGTCAGTGAGGGTGTGTCTCAGTGAGTGAGTGTGAGGCTCAGTCAATGAGTGTGTGTCTCACTCAGTGAGTGAGTGTCTCAGTCAGTGAGTGTGTGTCTCAGTGAGTGAGTGTGAGGCTCAGTCAGTGAGTGTGTGTCTCAGTCAGTGAGTGAGTGTCTCAGTCAGTGAGTGTGTGTCTCAGTGAGTGAGTGTGTGTCTCAGTGAGTGAGTGTGTGTCTCAATCAGTGAGTGTGTGTCTCAATCAGTGATTGTGAGGCTCAGTGAGTGAGTTTGAGGCTCAGTGAGTGAGTGTGTGTCTCAGTCAGTGAGTTTGTGTCTCAGTCAGTGAGTGTGTGTCTCAGGCAGTGAGTGTGAGGCTCTGTGAGTGAGTGTGTGCCTCAGTGAGTGAGTGTGTGTCTCAGTCAGTGAGTGTGAGGCTCAGTGAGTGAGTGTGTCTCTCAGTCAGTGAGTGTGAGACTCAGTGAGTGAGTGTGAGGCTCAGTCAGTGAGTGTGTGTCTCAGTCAGTGAGTGTGTGTCTCAGTGAGTGTGTGTCTCAGTCAGTGAGTGAGTGTCTCAATGAGTGAGTGTGTGTCTCAGTCAGTGAGTGTGTGTCTCAGTCAGTGAGTGTGTGTCTCAGTCAGTGAGTGAGTGTCTCAGTGAGTGTGTGTCTCAGTCAGTGAGTGAGTGTCTCAGTGATGGAGTGTGTGTCTCAGTGAGTGAGTGTGTGTCTCAGTGAGTGAGTGTGTGTCTCAGTGAGTGAGTGTCTCAGTCAAAGAGTGTGAGGCTCAGTCAGTCAGTGCGTGTCTCAGTCAGTGAGTGAGTGTCTCAGTCAGTGAGTGGGTGTCTCAGTCAGTGAATGTGTCTCTCAGTCAGTGAGTGAGTGTCTCAGTGAGTGAGTGAGTGTCTCAGTGAGTGAGTGTGTGTCTCAGTGAGTGAGTCTGTGTCTCAGTCAGTGAGTGTCTCAGTCAGTGAGTGTGTGTCTCAGTGAGTGAGTGTGTGTCTCAGTGAGTGTGTGTCTCAGTGAGCGAATGTGTGTCTCAGTCAGTGAGTGTGTGTCTCAGTGAGTGTGTGTCTCAGTGAGTGTTTGTCTCAGTCAGTGAGTGTGTGTCTCAGTGAGTGAGTGTGTGTCTCAGTCAGTGAGTGTGTGTCTCAGTGAGCGAATGTGTGTCTCAGTCAGTGAGTGTGTGTCTCAGTGAGTGTGTGTCTCAGTGAGTGTGTGTCTCAGTCAGTGAGTGTGTGTCTCAGTGAGTGAGTGTGTGTCTCAGTGAGTGTGTGTCTCAGTCAGTGAGTGAGTGTCTCAGTGAGTGAGTGTGTGTCACAGTCAGTGAGTGTGTGTCTCAGTAAGTGAGTGTGTGTCTCAGTCAGTGAGTGTGTGTCTCAGTGAGTGTGTGTCTCAGTGACTGAGTGTGTTTCTCAGTGAGTGAGTGTGTGTCTCAGTGAGTGAGTGTTTATCTCAGTCAGTGAGTGTGTGTCTCAGTGAGTGAGTGTGAGGCTCAGTCAGTGAGTGTGTGTCTCAGTCAGTGAGTGTGAGTCTCAGTGAGTGAGTGTGTGTCTCAGTCAGTGAGTGTGTGTCTCAGTGAGTGAGTGTGTGTCACAGTCAGTGAGTGTGTGTCTCAGTAAGTGAGTGAGTGTCTCAGTCAGTGAGTGTGTGTCTCAGTGAGTGTGTGTCTCAGTGACTGAGTGTGTGTCTCAGTGAGTGAGTGTGTGTCTCAGTGAGTGAGTGTGAGGCTCAGTCAGTGAGTGTGTGTCTCAGACAGTGAGTGTGAGTCTCAGTGAGTGAGTGTGTGTCTCAGTCAGTGAGTGTGTGTCTCAGTGAGTCAGTGTGTGTCTCAGTCAGTGAGTGTGTGTCTCAGTGAGTGAGTGTGTGTCTCAGTCAGTGAGTGTGTGGCTCAGTCAGTGAGTGAGGGGCTCAGTCAGTGAGTGTGAGTCTCAGTCAGTGAGTGCGAGGCTCAGTGAGTGTGTGTGTGTCTCAGTCAGTGAGTGTGTGTCTCAGTCAGTGAGTGTGTGTCTCAGTCAGTGAGTGTGTGTCTCAGTGAGTGTGTGTCTCAGTCAGTGAGTGAGTTTCTCAATGAGTGAGTGTGTGTCTCAGTCAGTGAGTGTGTGTCTCAGTCAGTGAGTGTGTGTCTCAGTCAGTGAGTGAGTGTCTCAGTGAGTGTGTGTCTCAGTCAGTGAGTGAGTGTCTCAGTGATGGAGTGTGTGTCTCAGTGAGTGAGTGTGTGTCTCAGTCAGTGAGTGTGTGTCTCAGTGACTGAGTGTCTCAGTCAAAGAGTGTGAGGCTCAGTCAGTCAGTGCGTGTCTCAGTCAGTGAGTGAGTGTCTCAGTCAGTGAGTGGGTGTCTCAGTCAGTGAATGTGTGTCTCAGTCAGTGAGTGAGTGTCTCAGTGAGTGAGTGTGTGTCTCAGTGAGTGAGTGTGTGTCTCAGTGAGTGAGTGTGTGTCTCAGTCAGTGAGTGTCTCAGTCAGTGAGTGTTTGTCTCAGTGAGTGAGTGTGTGTCTCAGTGAGTGTGTGTCTCAGTCAGTGAGTGTGTGTCTCAGTGAGCGAATGTGTGTCTCAGTCAGTGAGTGTGTGTCTCAGTGAGTGTGTGTCTCAGTGAGTGTTTGTCTCAGTCAGTGAGTGTCTCAGTCAGTGAGTGTGTGTCTCAGTGAGTGAGTGTGTGTCTCAGTGAGTGTGTGTCTCAGTCAGTGAGTATGTGTCTCAGTGAGCGAATGTGTGTCTCAGTCAGTGAGCGTGTGTCTCAGTGAGTGTGTGTCTCAGTGAGTGTTTGTCTCAGTCAGTGAGTGTGTGTCTCAGTGAGTGAGTGTGTGTCTCAGTCAGTGAGTGTGTGTCTCAGTGAGCGAATGTGTGTCTCAGTCAGTGAGTGTGTGTCTCAGTGAGTGTGTGTCTCAGTGAGTGTGTGTCTCAGTCAGTGAGTTTGTGTCTCAGTGAGTGTGTGTCTCAGTGAGTGTGTGTCTCAGTCAGTGAGTGTGTGTCTCAGTGAGTGAGTGTGTGTCTCAGTGAGTGTGTGTCTCAGTGAGCGAATGTGTGTCTCAGTCAGTGAGTGTGTGTCTCAGTGAGTGTGTGTCTCAGTGAGTGTTTGTCTCAGTCAGTGAGTGTGTGTCTCAGTGAGTGAGTGTGTGTCTCAGTCAGTGAGTGTGTGTCTCAGTGAGCGAATGTGTGTCTCAGTCAGTGAGTGTGTGTCTCAGTGAGTGTGTGTCTCAGTGAGTGTGTGTCTCAGTCAGTGAGTGTGTGTCTCAGTGAGTGAGTGTGTGTCTCAGTGAGTGTGTGTCTCAGTCAGTGAGTGTGTGTCTCAGTGAGTGAGTGTGTGTCACAGTCAGTGAGTGTGTGTCTCAGTAAGTGAGTGTGTGTCTCAGTCAGTGAGTGTGTGTCTCAGTGAGTGTGTGTCTCAGTGACTGAGTGTGTGTCTCAGTGAGTGAGTGTGTGTCTCAGTGAGTGAGTGTTTATCTCAGTCAGTGAGTGTGTGTCTCAGTGAGTGAGTGTGAGGCTCAGTCAGTGAGTGTGTGTCTCAGTCAGTGAGTGTGAGTCTCAGTGAGTGAGTGTGTGTCTCAGTCAGTGAGTGTGTGTCTCAGTGAGTGAGTGTGTGTCACAGTCAGTGAGTGTGTGTCTCAGTAAGTGAGTATGTGTCTCAGTCAGTGAGTGTGTGTCTCAGTGAGTGTGTGTCTCAGTGACTGAGTGTGTGTCTCAGTGAGTGAGTGTCTGTCTCAGTGAGTGAGTGTGAGACTCAGTCAGTGAGTGTGTGTCTCAGTCAGTGAGTGTGAGTCTCAGTGAGTGAGTGTGTGTCTCAGTCAGTGAGTGTGTGTCTCAGTGAGTCAGTGTGTGTCTCAGTCAGTGAGTGTGTGTCTCAGTCAGTGAGTGAGTGTCTCAGTGATGGAGTGTGTGTCTCAGTGAGTGAGTGTGTGTCTCAGTCAGTGAGTGAGTGTCTCAGTGAGTGTGTGTCTCAGTCAGTGAGTGAGTGTCTCAGTGATGGAGTGTGTGTCTCAGTGAGTGAGTCTGTGTCTCAGTCAGTGAGTGTGTGTCTCAGTGACTGAGTGTCTCAGTCAAAGAGTGTGAGGCTCAGTCAGTCAGTGCGTGTCTCAGTCAGTGAGTGAGTGTCTCAGTCAGTGAGTGTGTGTCTCAGTCAGTGAATGTGTGTCTCAGTCAGTGAGTGAGTGTCTCAGTGAGTGAGTGTGTGTCTCAGTGAGTGAGTGTGTGTCTCAGTGAGTGAGTGTGTGTCTCAGTCAGTGAGTGTCTCAGTCAGTGAGTGTGTGTCTCAGTGAGTGAGTGTGTGTCTCAGTGAGTGTGTGTCTCTGTCAGTGAGTGTGTGTCTCAGTGAGCGAATGTGTGTCTCAGTCAGTGAGTGTGTGTCTCAGTGAGTGTGTGTCTCAGTGAGTGTTTGTCTCAGTCAGTGAGTGTCTCAGTCAGTGAGTGTGTGTCTCAGTGAGTGAGTGTGTGTCTCAGTGAGTGTGTGTCTCAGTCAGTGAGTATGTGTCTCAGTGAGCGAATGTTTGTCTCAGTCAGTGAGCGTGTGTCTCAGTGAGTGTGTGTCTCAGTGAGTGTTTGTCTCAGTCAGTGAGTGTGTGTCTCAGTGAGTGAGTGTGTGTCTCAGTCAGTGAGTGTGTGTCTCAGTGAGCGAATGTGTGTCTCAGTCAGTGAGTGTGTGTCTCAGTGAGTGTGTGTCTCAGTGAGTGTGTGTCTCAGTGAGTGAGTGTGTGTCTCAGTCAGTGAGTGTGTGTCTCAGTAAGTGAGTGTGTGTCTCAGTCAGTGAGTGTGTGTCTCAGTGAGTGTGTGTCTCAGTGACTGAGTGTGTGTCTCAGTGAGTGAGTGTGTGTCTCAGTGAGTGAGTGTGAGGCTCAGTCAGTGAGTGTGTGTCTCAGACAGTGAGTGTGAGTCTCAGTGAGTGAGTGTGTGTCTCAGTCAGTGAGTGTGTGTCTCAGTGAGTCAGTGTGTGTCTCAGTCAGTGAGTGTGTGTCTCAGTGAGTGAGTGTGTGTCTCAGTCAGTGAGTGTGTGGCTCAGTCAGTGAGTGAGGGGCTCAGTCAGTGAGTGTGAGTCTCAGTCAGTGAGTGCGAGGCTCAGTGAGTGTGTGTGTGTCTCAGTCAGTGAGTGTGTGTCTCAGTCAGTGAGTGTGTGTCTCAGTCAGTGAGTGTGTGTCTCAGTGAGTGTGTGTCTCAGTCAGTGAGTGAGTTTCTCAATGAGTGAGTGTGTGTCTCAGTCAGTGAGTGTGTGTCTCAGTCAGTGAGTGTGTGTCTCAGTCAGTGAGTGAGTGTCTCAGTGAGTGTGTGTCTCAGTCAGTGAGTGAGTGTCTCAGTGATGGAGTGTGTGTCTCAGTGAGTGAGTGTGTGTCTCAGTCAGTGAGTGTGTGTCTCAGTGACTGAGTGTCTCAGTCAAAGAGTGTGAGGCTCAGTCAGTCAGTGCGTGTCTCAGTCAGTGAGTGAGTGTCTCAGTCAGTGAGTGGGTGTCTCAGTCAGTGAATGTGTGTCTCAGTCAGTGAGTGAGTGTCTCAGTGAGTGAGTGTGTGTCTCAGTGAGTGAGTGTGTGTCTCAGTGAGTGAGTGTGTGTCTCAGTCAGTGAGTGTCTCAGTCAGTGAGTGTTTGTCTCAGTGAGTGAGTGTGTGTCTCAGTGAGTGTGTGTCTCAGTCAGTGAGTGTGTGTCTCAGTGAGCGAATGTGTGTCTCAGTCAGTGAGTGTGTGTCTCAGTGAGTGAGTCTGTGTCTCAGTCAGTGAGTGTGTGTCTCAGTGACTGAGTGTCTCAGTCAAAGAGTGTGAGGCTCAGTCAGTCAGTGCGTGTCTCAGTCAGTGAGTGAGTGTCTCAGTCAGTGAGTGTGTGTCTCAGTCAGTGAATGTGTGTCTCAGTCAGTGAGTGAGTGTCTCAGTGAGTGAGTGTGTGTCTCAGTGAGTGAGTGTGTGTCTCAGTGAGTGAGTGTGTGTCTCAGTCAGTGAGTGTCTCAGTCAGTGAGTGTGTGTCTCAGTGAGTGAGTGTGTGTCTCAGTGAGTGTGTGTCTCAGTCAGTGAGTGTGTGTCTCAGTGAGCGAATGTGTGTCTCAGTCAGTGAGTGTGTGTCTCAGTGAGTGTGTGTCTCAGTGAGTGTTTGTCTCAGTCAGTGAGTGTCTCAGTCAGTGAGTGTGTGTCTCAGTGAGTGAGTGTGTGTCTCAGTGAGTGTGTGTCTCAGTCAGTGAGTATGTGTCTCAGTGAGCGAATGTTAGTCTCAGTCAGTGAGCGTGTGTCTCAGTGAGTGTGTGTCTCAGTGAGTGTTTGTCTCAGTCAGTGAGTGTGTGTCTCAGTGAGTGAGTGTGTGTCTCAGTCAGTGAGTGTGTGTCTCAGTGAGCGAATGTGTGTCTCAGTCAGTGAGTGTGTGTCTCAGTGAGTGTGTGTCTCAGTGAGTGTGTGTCTCAGTGAGTGAGTGTGTGTCTCAGTCAGTGAGTGTGTGTCTCAGTAAGTGAGTGTGTGTCTCAGTCAGTGAGTGTGTGTCTCAGTGAGTGTGTGTCTCAGTGACTGAGTGTGTGTCTCAGTGAGTGAGTGTGTGTCTCAGTGAGTGAGTGTGAGGCTCAGTCAGTGAGTGTGTGTCTCAGACAGTGAGTGTGAGTCTCAGTGAGTGAGTGTGTGTCTCAGTCAGTGAGTGTGTGTCTCAGTGAGTCAGTGTGTGTCTCAGTCAGTGAGTGTGTGTCTCAGTGAGTGAGTGTGTGTCTCAGTCAGTGATTGTGTGGCTCAGTCAGTGAGTGAGGGGCTCAGTCAGTGAGTGTGAGTCTCAGTCAGTGAGTGCGAGGCTCAGTGAGTGTGTGTGTGTCTCAGTCAGTGAGTGTGTGTCTCAGTCAGTGAGTGTGTGTCTCAGTCAGTGAGTGTGTGTCTCAGTGAGTGTGTGTCTCAGTCAGTGAGTGAGTTTCTCAATGAGTGAGTGTGTGTCTCAGTCAGTGAGTGTGTGTCTCAGTCAGTGAGTGTGTGTCTCAGTCAGTGAGTGAGTGTCTCAGTGAGTGTGTGTCTCAGTCAGTGAGTGAGTGTCTCAGTGATGGAGTGTGTGTCTCAGTGAGTGAGTGTGTGTCTCAGTCAGTGAGTGTGTGTCTCAGTGACTGAGTGTCTCAGTCAAAGAGTGTGAGGCTCAGTCAGTCAGTGCGTGTCTCAGTCAGTGAGTGAGTGTCTCAGTCAGTGAGTGGGTGTCTCAGTCAGTGAATGTGTATCTCAGTCAGTGAGTGAGTGTCTCAGTGAGTGAGTGTGTGTCTCAGTGAGTGAGTGTGTGTCTCAGTGAGTGAGTGTGTGTCTCAGTCAGTGAGTGTCTCAGTCAGTGAGTGTTTGTCTCAGTGAGTGAGTGTGTGTCTCAGTGAGTGTGTGTCTCAGTCAGTGAGTGTGTGTCTCAGTGAGCGAATGTGTGTCTCAGTCAGTGAGTGTGTGTCTCAGTGAGTGTGTGTCTCAGTGAGTGTTTGTCTCAGTCAGTGAGTGTCTCAGTCAGTGAGTGTGTGTCTCAGTGAGTGAGTGTGTGTCTCAGTGAGTGTGTGTCTCAGTCAGTGAGTATGTGTCTCAGTGAGCGAATGTGTGTCTCAGTCAGTGAGCGTGTGTCTCAGTGAGTGTGTGTCTCAGTGAGTGTTTGTCTCAGTCAGTGAGTGTGTGTCTCAGTGAGTGAGTGTGTGTCTCAGTCAGTGAGTGTGTGTCTCAGTGAGCGAATGTGTGTCTCAGTCAGTGAGTGTGTGTCTCAGTGAGTGTGTGTCTCAGTGAGTGTGTGTCTCAGTCAGTGAGTTTGTGTCTCAGTGAGTGTGTGTCTCAGTGAGTGTGTGTCTCAGTCAGTGAGTGTGTGTCTCAGTGAGTGAGTGTGTGTCTCAGTGAGTGTGTGTCTCAGTGAGCGAATGTGTGTCTCAGTCAGTGAGTGTGTGTCTCAGTGAGTGTGTGTCTCAGTGAGTGTTTGTCTCAGTCAGTGAGTGTGTATCTCAGTGAGTGAGTGTGTGTCTCAGTCAGTGAGTGTGTGTCTCAGTGAGCGAATGTGTGTCTCAGTCAGTGAGTGTGTGTCTCAGTGAGTGTGTGTCTCAGTGAGTGTGTGTCTCAGTCAGTGAGTTTGTGTCTCAGTGAGTGAGTGTGTGTCTCAGTGAGTGTGTGTCTCAGTCAGTGAGTGTGTGTCTCAGTGAGTGAGTGTGTGTCACAGTCAGTGAGTGTGTGTCTCAGTAAGTGAGTGTGTGTCTCAGTCAGTGAGTGTGTGTCTCAGTGAGTGTGTGTCTCAGTGACTGAGTGTGTGTCTCAGTGAGTGAGTGTGTGTCTCAGTGAGTGAGTGTTTATCTCAGTCAGTGAGTGTGTGTCTCAGTGAGTGAGTGTGAGGCTCAGTCAGTGAGTGTGTGTCTCAGTCAGTGAGTGTGAGTCTCAGTGAGTGAGTGTGTGTCTCAGTCAGTGAGTGTGTGTCTCAGTGAGTGAGTGTGTGTCACAGTCAGTGAGTGTGTGTCTCAGTAAGTGAGTGTGTGTCTCAGTCAGTGAGTGTGTGTCTCAGTGAGTGTGTGTCTCAGTGACTGAGTGTGTGTCTCAGTGAGTGAGTGTCTGTCTCAGTGAGTGAGTGTGAGGCTCAGTCAGTGAGTGTGTGTCTCAGTCAGTGAGTGTGAGTCTCAGTGAGTGAGTGTGTGTCTCAGTCAGTGAGTGTGTGTCTCAGTGAGTCAGTGTGTGTCTCAGTCAGTGAGTGTGTGTCTCAGTCAGTGAGTGAGTGTCTCAGTGATGGAGTGTGTGTCTCAGTGAGTGAGTGTGTGTCTCAGTCAGTGAGTGAGTGTCTCAGTGAGTGTGTGTCTCAGTCAGTGAGTGAGTGTCTCAGTGATGGAGTGTGTGTCTCAGTGAGTGAGTCTGTGTCTCAGTCAGTGAGTGTGTGTCTCAGTGACTGAGTGTCTCAGTCAAAGAGTGTGAGGCTCAGTCAGTCAGTGCGTGTCTCAGTCAGTGAGTGAGTGTCTCAGTCAGTGAGTGTGTGTCTCAGTCAGTGAATGTGTGTCTCAGTCAGTGAGTGAGTGTCTCAGTGAGTGAGTGTGTGTCTCAGTGAGTGAGTGTGTGTCTCAGTGAGTGAGTGTGTGTCTCAGTCAGTGAGTGTCTCAGTCAGTGAGTGTGTGTCTCAGTGAGTGAGTGTGTGTCTCAGTGAGTGTGTGTCTCAGTCAGTGAGTGTGTGTCTCAGTGAGCGAATGTGTGTCTCAGTCAGTGAGTGTGTGTCTCAGTGAGTGTGTGTCTCAGTGAGTGTTTGTCTCAGTCAGTGAGTGTCTCAGTCAGTGAGTGTGTGTCTCAGTGAGTGAGTGTGTGTCTCAGTGAGTGTGTGTCTCAGTCAGTGAGTATGTGTCTCAGTGAGCGAATGTTTGTCTCAGTCAGTGAGCGTGTGTCTCAGTGAGTGTGTGTCTCAGTGAGTGTTTGTCTCAGTCAGTGAGTGTGTGTCTCAGTGAGTGAGTGTGTGTCTCAGTCAGTGAGTGTGTGTCTCAGTGAGCGAATGTGTGTCTCAGTCAGTGAGTGTGTGTCTCAGTGAGTGTGTGTCTCAGTGAGTGTGTGTCTCAGTCAGTGAGTTTGTGTCTCAGTGAGTGTGTGTCTCAGTGAGCGAATGTGTGTCTCAGTCAGTGAGTTTGTGTCTCAGTGAGTGTGTGTCTCAGTGAGTGTTTGTCTCAGTCAGTGAGTGTGTGTCTCAGTGAGTGAGTGTGTGTCTCAGTCAGTGAGTGTGTGTCTCAGTGAGCGAATGTGTGTCTCAGTCAGTGAGTGTGTGTCTCAGTGAGTGTGTGTCTCAGTGAGTGTGTGTCTCAGTCAGTGAGTGTGTGTCTCAGTGAGTGAGTGTGTGTCTCAGTGAGTGTGTGTCTCAGTCAGTGAGTGTGTGTCTCAGTGAGTGAGTGTGTGTCACAGTCAGTGAGTGTGTGTCTCAGTAAGTGAGTGTGTGTCTCAGTCAGTGAGTGTGTGTCTCAGTGAGTGTGTGTCTCAGTGACTGAGTGTGTGTCTCAGTGAGTGAGTGTGTGTCTCAGTGAGTGAGTGTTTATCTCAGTCAGTGAGTGTGTGTCTCAGTGAGTGAGTGTGAGGCTCAGTCAGTGAGTGTGTGTCTCAGTCAGTGAGTGTGAGTCTCAGTGAGTGAGTGTGTGTCTCAGTCAGTGAGTGTGTGTCTCAGTGAGTGAGTGTGTGTCACAGTCAGTGAGTGTGTGTCTCAGTAAGTGAGTGTGTGTCTCAGTCAGTGAGTGTGTGTCTCAGTGAGTGTGTGTCTCAGTGACTGAGTGTGTGTCTCAGTGAGTGAGTGTGTGTCTCAGTGAGTGAGTGTGAGGCTCAGTCAGTGAATGTGTGTCTCAGTCAGTGAGTGTGAGTCTCAGTGAGTGAGTGTGTGTCTCAGTCAGTGAGTGTGTGTCTCAGTGAGTCAGTGTGTGTCTCAGTCAGTGAGTGTGTGTCTCAGTGAGTGAGTGTGTGTCTCAGTCAGTGATTGTGTGGCTCAGTCAGTGAGTGAGGGGCTCAGTCAGTGAGTGTGAGTCTCAGTCAGTGAGTGCGAGGCTCAGTGAGTGTGTGTGTGTCTCAGTCAGTGAGTGTGTGTCTCAGTCAGTGAGTGTGTGTCTCAGTCAGTGAGTGAGTGTCTCAGTGAGTGTGTGTCTCAGTCAGTGAGTGAGTGTCTCAATGAGTGAGTGTGTGTCTCAGTCAGTGAGTGTGTGTCTCAGTCAGTGAGTGTGTGTCTCAGTCAGTGAGTGAGTGTCTCAGTGAGTGTGTGTCTCAGTCAGTGAGTGAGTGTCTCAGTGATGGAGTGTGTGTCTCAGTCAGTGAGTGTGTGTCTCAGTCAGTGAGTGTGTGTCTCAGTGACTGAGTGTCTCAGTCAAAGAGTGTGAGGCTCAGTCAGTCAGTGCGTGTCTCAGTCAGTGAGTGAGTGTCTCAGTCAGTGAGTGGGTGTAGCAGTCAGTGAATGTGTGTCTCAGTCAGTGAGTGAGTGTCTCAGTGAGTGAGTGTGTGTCTCAGTGAGTGAGTGTGTGTCTCAGTGAGTGAGTGTGTGTCTCAGTCAGTGAGTGTCTCAGTCAGTGAGTGTGTGTCTCAGTGAGTGAGTGTGTGTCTCAGTGAGTGTGTGTCTCAGTCACTGAGTGTGTGTCTCAGTGAGCGAATGTGTGTCTCAGTCAGTGAGTGTGTGTCTCAGTGAGTGTGTGTCTCAGTGAGTGTTTGTCTCAGTCAGTGAGTGTCTCAGTCAGTGAGTGTGTGTCTCAGTGAGTGAGTGTGTGTCTCAGTGAGTGTGTGTCTCAGTCAGTGAGTATGTGTCTCAGTGAGCGAATGTGTGTCTCAGTCAGTGAGCGTGTGTCTCAGTGAGTGTGTGTCTCAGTGAGTGTTTGTCTCAGTCAGTGAGTGTGTGTCTCAGTGAGTGAGTGTGTGTCTCAGTCAGTGAGTGTGTGTCTCAGTGAGCGAATGTGTGTCTCAGTCAGTGAGTGTGTGTCTCAGTGAGTGTGTGTCTCAGTGAGTGTGTGTCTCAGTCAGTGAGTTTGTGTCTCAGTGAGTGTGTGTCTCAGTGAGTGTGTGTCTCAGTCAGTGAGTGTGTGTCTCAGTGAGTGAGTGTGTGTCACAGTCAGTGTGTGTGTGTCTCAGTCAGTGAGTGTGTGTCTCGGTCAGTGAGTGTGTGTCTCAGTGAGTGTGTGTCTCAGTGACTGAGTGTGTGTCTCATTGAGTGAGTGTGTGTCTCAGTCAGTGAGTCTGTGTCTCAGTCAGTGAGTGTGTGTCTCAGTCAGTGAGTGTGTGTCTCAGTGAGTGAGTGTGTGTCTCAGTCAGTGAGTGTGTGTCTCTGTGAGTGAGTGTGAGGCTCAGTGAGTGAGTCTGTGTCTCAGTGAGTGAGTGTGTGTCTCAGTGAGTGAGTGTGTGTCTCAGTCAGTGAGTGTGTGTCTCAGTGAGTGAGTGTGTGTCTCAGTCAGTGAGTGTGTGTCTCAGTCACTGAGCGTGTCTCAGTCCGTGAGTGTGTTTCTCAGTGAGTGAGTGTGTGTCTCAGTGAGTGAGTCTGAGTCTCAGTCAGTGAGTATGTGTCTCAGTCAGTAAGTGTGAGGCTCAGTCAGTGAGTGTGAGTCTCAGTCAGTGAGTGTGTGTCTCAGTGAGTGAGTGTGTGTCTCAGTCAGTGAGTGTGTGTCTCAGTGAGTGAGTGTGTGTCTCAGTGAGTGTGTCTGAGTCTCAGTCAGTGAGTGTGTGTCTCAGTGAGTGAGTGTGTGTCTCAGTGAGTGAGTGTGAGGCTCAGTCAGTGAGTGTGTGTCTCAGTCAGTGAGTGAGTGCCTCAGTCAGTGAGTCTCTGTCTCAGTCAGTGAGTGAGTATCTCAGTGAGTGAGTGTGTGTCTCAGTGAGTGAGTGTGTGTCTCAGTGAGTGAGTGTGAGGCTCAGTCAGTGAGTGTGTGTCTCAGTCAGTGAGTGAGTGTCTCAGTCAGTGAGTGTGTGTCTCAATGAGTGTGTGTGTCTCAGTCAGTGAGTGTGTGTCTCAGTCAGTGAGTGAGTGTCTCAGTGAGTGAGTGTGAGGCTCAGTCAGTGAGTCTGAGTCTCAGTCAGTGAGTGTGTGTCTCAGTCACTGAGTGAGTGTCTCAGTCAGTGAGTGTGTGTCTCAGTCAGTGAGTGAGTGTCTCAGTCAGTGAGTGAGTGTCTCAGTCAGTGAGTGTGAGGCTCAGACTGTGAGTGTGTGTCTCAGTGAGTGAGTCTGAGTCTCAGTCAGTGAGTGTGTGTCTCAGTCAGTGAGTGTGTGTCTCAGTGAGTGAGTGTGTGTCTCAGTCAGTGAGTGTGTGTCTCAATCAGTGAGTGAGTGTCTCAGTCAGTGAGTGTGTGTCTCAGTCAATGAGTGAGTGTCTCAGTCAGTGAGTGTGTGTCACAGTGAGTGAGTGTGAGGCTCAGTCAGTGAGTGTGTGTCTCAGTCAGTGAGGGTGTGTCTCAGTGAGTGAGTGTGAGGCTCAGTCAATGAGTGTGTGTCTCACTCAGTGAGTGAGTGTCTCAGTCAGTGAGTGTGTGTCTCAGTGAGTGAGTGTGAGGCTCAGTCAGTGAGTGTGTGTCTCAGTCAGTGAGTGAGTGTCTCAGTCAGTGAGTGTGTGTCTCAGTGAGTGAGTGTGTGTCTCAGTCAGTGAGTGTGTGTCTCAGTCAGTGAGTGTGTGTCTCAATCAGTGATTGTGAGGCTCAGTGAGTGAGTGTGAGGCTCAGTGAGTGAGTGTGTGTCTCAGTCAGTGAGTTTGTGTCTCAGTCAGTGAGTGTGTGTCTCAGTCAGTGAGTGTGAGGCTCTGTGAGTGAGTGTGTGCCTCAGTGAGTGAGTGTGTGTCTCAGTCAGTGAGTGTGAGGCTCAGTGAGTGAGTATGTCTCTCAGTCAGTGAGTGTGAGACTCAGTGAGTGAGTGTGAGGCTCAGTCAGTGAGTGTGTGTCTCAGTCAGTGAGTGTGTGTCTCAGTCAGTGAGTGTGTGTCTCAGTGAGTGTGTGTCTCAGTCAGTGAGTGAGTGTCTCAATGAGTGAGTGTGTGTCTCAGTCAGTGAGTGTGTGTCTCAGTCAGTGAGTGTGTGTCTCAGTCAGTGAGTGAGTGTCTCAGTGAGTGTGTGTCTCAGTCAGTGAGTGAGTGTCTCAGTGATGGAGTGTGTGTCTCAGTGAGTGAGTGTGTGTCTCAGTCAGTGAGTGAGTGTCTCAGTGAGTGTGTGTCTCAGTCAGTGAGTGAGTGTCTCAGTGATGGAGTGTGTGTCTCAGTGAGTGAGTGTGTGTCTCAGTCAGTGAGTGTGTGTCTCAGTGAGTGAGTGTCTCAGTCAAAGAGTGTGAGTCTCAGTCAGTCAGTGCGTGTCTCAGTCAGTGAGTGAGTGTCTCAGTCAGTGAGTGGGTGTCTCAGTCAGTGAATGTGTGTCTCAGTCAGTGAGTGATTGTCTCAGTGAGTGAGTGAGTGTCTCAGTGAGTGAGTGTGTGTCTCAGTGAGTGAGTGTGTGTCTCAGTCAGTGAGTGTCTCAGTCAGTGAGTGTGTGTCTCAGTGAGTGAGTGTGTGTCTCAGTGAGTGTGTGTCTCAGTGAGCGAATGTGTGTCTCAGTCAGTGACTGTGTGTCTCAGTGAGTATGTGTCTCAGTGAGTGTTTGTCTCAGTCAGTGAGTGTGTGTCTCAGTGAGTGAGTGTGTGTCTCAGTCAGTGAGTGTGTGTCTCAGTGAGCGAATGTGTGTCTCAGTCAGTGAGTGTGTGTCTCAGTGAGTGTGTGTCTCAGTGAGTGTGTGTCTCAGTCAGTGAGTGTGTGTCTCAGTGAGTGAGTGTGTGTCTCAGTGAGTGAGTGTCTCAGTCAGTGAGTGTGTGTCTCAGTGAGTGAGTGTGTGTCACAGTCAGTGAGTGTGTGTCTCAGTAAGTGAGTGTGTGTCTCAGTCAGTGAGTTTGTGTCTCAGTGAGTGTGTGTCTCAGTGACTGAGTGTGTGTCTCAGTGAGTGAGTGTGTGTCTCAGTGAGTGAGTGTTTATCTCAGTCAGTGAGTGTGTGTCTCAGTGAGTGAGTCTGAGGCTCAGTCAGTGAGTGTGTGTCTCAGTCAGTGAGTGTGAGTCTCAGTGAGTGAGTGTGTGTCTCAGTCAGTGAGTGTGTGTCTCAGTGAGTCAGTGTGTGTCTCAGTCAGTAAGTGTGTGTCTCAGTGAGTGAGTGTGTGTCTCAGTCAGTGAGTGTGTGGCTCAGTCAGTGAGTGAGGGGCTCAGTCAGTGAGTGTGAGTCTCAGTCAGTGAGTGCGAGGCTCAGTGAGTGTGTGTGTGTCTCAGTCAGTGAGTGTGTGTCTCAGTCAGTGAGTGTGTGTCTCAGTCAGTGAGTGTGTGTCTCAGTGAGTGTGTGTCTCAGTCAGTGAGTGAGTGTCTCAATGAGTGAGTGTGTGTCTCAGTCAGTGAGTGTGTGTCTCAGTCAGTGAGTGAGTGTCTCAGTGAGTGTGTGTCTCAGTCAGTGAGTGAGTGTCTCAGTGATGGAGTGTGTGTCTCAGTGAGTGAGTGTGTGTCTCAGTCAGTGAGTGTGTGTCTCAGTGACTGAGTGTCTCAGTCAAAGAGTGTGAGGCTCAGTCAGTCAGTGCGTGTCTCAGTCAGTGAGTGAGTGTCTCAGTCAGTGAGTGGGTGTCTCAGTCAGTGAATGTGTGTCTCAGTCAGTGAGTGAGTGTCTCAGTGAGTGCGTGTGTGTCTCAGTGAGTGAGTGTGTGTCTCAGTGAGTGAGTGTGTGTCTCAGTCAGTGAGTGTCTCAGTCAGTGAGTGTGTGTCTCAGTGAGTGAGTGTGTGTCTCAGTGAGTGTGTGTCTCAGTCAGTGAGTGTGTGTCTCAGTGAGCGAATGTGTGTCTCAGTCAGTGAGTGTGTGTCTCAGTGAGTGTGTGTCTCAGTGAGTGTTTGTCTCAGTCAGTGAGTGTCTCAGTCAGTGAGTGTGTGTCTCAGTGAGTGAGTGTGTGTCTCAGTGAGTGTGTGTCTCAGTCAGTGAGTATGTGTCTCAGTGAGCGAATCTGTGTCTCAGTCAGTGAGTGTGTGTCTCAGTGAGTGTGTGTCTCAGTGAGTGTTTGTCTCAGTCAGTGAGTGTGTGTCTCAGTGAGTGAGTGTGTGTCTCAGTCAGTGAGTGTGTGTCTCAGTGAGCGAATGTGTGTCTCAGTCAGTGAGTGTGTGTCTCAGTGAGTGTGTGTCTCAGTGAGTGTGTGTCTCAGTCAGTGAGTTTGTGTCTCAGTGAGTGTGTGTCTCAGTGAGTGTGTGTCTCAGTCAGTGAGTGTGTGTCTCAGTGAGTGAGTGTGTGTCACAGTCAGTGTGTGTGTGTCTCAGTCAGTGAGTGTGTGTCTCAGTCAGTGAGTGTGTGTCTCAGTGAGTGTGTGTCTCAGTGACTGAGTGTGTGTCTCATTGAGTGAGTGTGTGTCTCAGTCAGTGAGTGTGTGTCTCAGTCAGTGAGTGTGTGTCTCAGTGAGTAAGTGTGTGTCTCAGTCAGTGAGTGTGTGTCTCTGTGAGTGAGTGTGAGGCTCAGTGAGTGAGTCTGTGTCTCAGTGAGTGAGTGTTTGTCTCAGTCAGTGAGTGTGTGTCTCAGTGAGTGAGTGTGTGTCTCAGTCAGTGAGTGTGTGTCTCAGTCACTGAGTGTGTGTCTCAGTCAGTGAGTGTGGGGCTCAGTCAGTGAGTGTGTGTCTCAGTCAGTGAGTGTGGGGCTCAGTCAGTGAGTGAGGGGCTCAGTCAGTGAGTGTAAGTCTCAGTCAGTGAGTGCGAGGCTCAGTGAGTGTGTGTCTCAGACAGTGAGTGTGTGTCTCAGTTAATGAGTAGGTGTCTCAGTCAGTGAGTGAGTGTCTCAGTCAGTGAGTGGGTGTCTCAGTGAGTGAGTGTGTCTCTCAGTCAGTGAGTGTGTGTCTCAGTGAGTGTGTGTCTCAGTGAGTGAGTGTGTGTCTCAGTCAGTGAGTGTGTGTCTCAGTGAGTGAGTGTGTGTCTCAGTCCGTGAGTGTGTGTCTCAGTCAGTGAGTGTGTGTCTCAGTGAGTGAGCGTGTGTCTCAGTCCGTGAGTGTGTGTCTCAGTGAGTGAGTGTGTGTCTCAGTGAGTGATTCTGAGTCTCAGTCATTGAGTATGTGTCTCAGTCAGTAAGTGTGAGGCTCAGTCAGTGAGTGTGAGTCTCAGTCAGTGAGTGTGTGTCTCAGTCAGTGAGTGTGTGTCTCAGTGAGTGAGTGTGTGTCTCAGTCAGTGAGTGTGTGTCTCAGTGAGTGAGTGTGTGTCTCAGTGAGTGTGTCTGAGTCTCAGTCAGTGAGTGTGTGTCTCAGTGAGTGAGTGTGTGTCTCAGTGAGTGAGTGTGAGGCTCAATCAGTGAGTGTGTGTCTCAGTCAGTGAGTGAGTGTCTCAGTCAGTGAGTGTCTGTCTCAGTCAGTGAGTGAGTATCTCAGTGAGTGAGTGTGTGTCTCAGTGAGTGAGTGTGTGTCTCAGTGAGTGAGTGTGAGGCTCAGTCAGTGAGTGTGTGTCTCAGTCAGTGAGTGAGTGTCTCAGTCAGTGAGTGTGTGTCTCAGTGAGTGTGTGTGTCTCAGTCAGTGAGTGTGTGTCTCAGTCAGTGAGTGAGTGTCTCAGTGAGTGAGTGTGAGGCTCAGTCAGTGAGTCTGAGTCTCAGTCAGTGAGTGTGTGTCTCAGTCACTGAGTGAGTGTCTCAGTCAGTGAGTGTGTGTCTCAGTCAGTGAGTGAGTGTCTCAGTCAGTGAGTGTGAGGCTCAGTCTGTGAGTGTGTGTCTCAGTGATTGAGTCTGAGTCTCAGTCAGTGAGTGTGTGTCTCAGTCAGTGAGTGTGTGTCTCAGTGAGTGAGTGTGTGTCTCAGTCAGTGAGTGTGTGTCTCAATCAGTGAGTGAGTGTCTCAGTCAGTGAGTGTGTGTCTCAGTCAGTGAGTGAGTGTCTCACTCAGTGAGTGAGTGTCTCAGTGAGTGAGTGTGAGGCTCAGTCAGTGAGTGTGTGTCTCAGTCAGTGAATGAGTGTCTCAGTCAGTGAGTGTGTGTCTCAGTGAGTGAGTGTGTGTCTCAGTGAGTGAGTGTGTGTCTCAGTCAGTGAGTGTGTGTCTCAATCAGTGATTGTGAGGCTCAGTGAGTGAGTGTGAGGCTCAGTGACTGAGTGTGTGTCTCAGTCAGTGAATGTGTGTCTCAGTCGGTGAGTGTGTGTCTCAGTCAGTGAGTGTGAGGCTCTGTGAGTGAGTGTGTGCCTCAGTGAGTGAGTGTGTGTCTCAGTCAGCGAGTGTGAGGCTCAGTGAGTGAGTGTGTCTCTCAGTCAGTGAGTGTGAGACTCAGTGAGTGAGTGTGAGGCTCAGTCAGTGAGTGTGTGTCTCAGTCAGTGAGTGTGTGTCTCAGTCAGTGAGTGTGTGTCTCAGTGAGTGTGTGTCTCAGTCAGTGAGTGAGTGTCTCAATGAGTGAGTGTGTGTCTCAGTCAGTGAGTGTGTGTCTCAGTCAGTGAGTGTGTGTCTCAGTCAGTGAGTGAGTGTCTCAGTGAGTGTGTGTCTCAGTCAGTGAGTGAGTGTCTCAGTGATGGAGTGTGTGTCTCAGTGAGTGAGTGTGTGTCGCAGTCAGTGAGTGTGTGTCTCAGTGAGTGAGTGTCTCAGTCAAAGAGTGTGAGGCTCAGTCAGTCAGTGCGTGTCTCAGTCAGTGAG
The DNA here is from genome assembly GCA_037974335.1 of Prionace glauca. Lineage (NCBI taxonomy): Eukaryota > Metazoa > Chordata > Chondrichthyes > Carcharhiniformes > Carcharhinidae > Prionace > Prionace glauca. The sequence continues at coordinate 141,129,248 of CM075725.1, read as the reverse complement.
TGAGTGTCTCAGTCAGTGAGTGGGTGTCTCAGTCAGTGAGTGAGTGTCTCAGTCAGTGAGTGAGTGTCTCAGTGAGTGAGTGTGTGTCTCAGTGAGTGAGTGTGTGTCTCAGTCAGTGAGTGTCTCAGTCAGTGAGTGTGTGTCTCAGTGAGTGAGTGTGTGTCTCAGTGAGTGTGTGTCTCAGTCAGTGAGTGTGTGTCTCAGTGAGTGAGTGTGTGTCACAGTCAGTGAGTGTGTGTCTCAGTAAGTGAGTGTGTGTCTCAGTCAGTGAGTGTGTGTCTCAGTGAGTGAGTGTGTGTCTCAGTGAGTGAGTGTGTGTCTCAGTCAGAGAGTCTGTGTCTCAGTCAGTGAGTGTGTGTCTCAGTGAGTGTGTGTCTCAGTCAGTGAGTGTGTGTCTCTGTCAGTGAGTGTGTGTCTCAGTCAGTGATTGCATGTCTCTGTCAGTGAGTGAGTGGCTCAGTCAGTGAGTGTGAGGCTCAGTGAGTGAGTGTGTGTCTCAGTGAGTGAGTGTGTGTCTCAGTCAGTGAGTGTGTGTCTCAGTGAGTGAGTGTGTGTCTCAGTGAGTGAGTGTGTGTCTCAGTCAGTGAGTGTATGTCTCAGTGAGTGTGTGTCTCAGTCAGTGAGTGTGTGTCTCAGTCAGTGAGTGTGTGTCTCAGTCAGTGAGTGTGTGTCACAGTGAGTGAGTGTGTGTCTCAGTCAGTGAGTGTGTGTCTCAGTCAGTGAGTGTGTATCTCAGTCAGTAGTCTGTCTCTCAGTCAGTGAGTGTGTGTCTCAGTCAGTGAATGTGTGTCTCAGTCAGTGAGTGTGTGTCTCAGTGAGTGAGTGTGTGTCTCAGTCAGTGAGTGTGTGTCTCAGTCAGTGAGTGTGTGTCTCAGTGAGTGAGTGTGAGGCTCAGTGAGTGAGTGTGACGCTCCGTCAGTGAGTGTGTGTCTCAGTCAGTGAGCGTGTGTCTCAGTGAGTGAGTGTGTGTCTCAGTCAGTGAGTGTGTGTCTCAGTCAGTGAGTGTGGGGCTCAGTCAGTGAGTGAGGGGCTCAGATCGTGAGTGTGAGTCTCAGTCAGTGAGTGTGAGGCTCAGTGAGTCAGTGTGTGTCTCAGTCAGTGAGTGTGTGTCTCAGTGAGTGAGTGTGTGTCTCAGTCAGTGAGTGTGTGTCTCAGTGAGTGAGTGTGAGACTCAGTGAGTGTGTGTGTGTGTCTCAGTCAGTGAGTGTGTGTCTCAGTCAGTGAGTGTGAGGCTCAGACAGTGAGTGTGTGTCTCAGTCAGTGAGTGTTTGTCTCAGTCAGTGAGTGAGTGACTCAGTCAGTGAGTGCGTGTCTCAGTGAGTGAGTGTGAGGCTCAGTGAGTGAGTGTGTGTCTCAGTGAGTGAGTGTGTGTCTCAGTCAGTGAGTGTGTGTCTCAGTGAGTGTGTGTCTCAGTCAGTGAGTGTGTGTCTCAGTGAGTGAGTGTGGGGCTCAGTCAGTGAGTGAGGGGCTCAGTGAGTGAGTGTGAGTCTCAGTCAGTGAGTGTGAGTCTCAGTCAGTGAGTGTGTGTCTCAGTAAGTGAGTGTGTGTCTCAGTGAGTGAGTGTGTGTCTCAGTGAGTGAGTGTGTGTCTCAGTCAGTGAGTGTGTGTCTCAGTGAGTGACTGTGTGTATCAGTCAGTGAGTGTGTGTCTCATTCAATGTGTGTCTCAGTGAGTGAGTGTGTTTCTCAGTCATTGAGTGTGTGTCTCAGTGAGTGTGTGTCTCAGTCAGTGAGTGTGTGTCTCAGTGAATGAGTGTGCTTCTCAGTCAGTGAGTGTGTGTCTCAGTGAGTGGGTGTGAGGGTCAGTGAGTGAAGGTGTGTCTCAGTGAGTGAGTGTGAGGCTCAGTGAGTGAGTGTGTGTCTCAGTCAGTGAGTGTGAGGCTCAGTGAGTGAATGTGTGTCTCAGTCAGTGAGTGTGTGTCTCAGTGAGAGAGTGTGAGGCTCAGTGAGTGAGTGTGTGTCTCAGTGAGTGAGTGTATGTCTCAGTCAGTGAGTGTGTGTCTCAGTCAGTGAGTGTGTGACTCAGTTACTGAGTGTGAGGCTCAGTGAGGGAGTGTGTGTCTCAGTCAGTGAGTGTGAGGCTCAGTAAGTGAGTGTGTGTCTCAGTGAGTGAGTGTGAAGCTTAGTGAGTGAGTGTGTGTCTCAGTGATTGTGTGTGTGTCTCAGTGACTGAGTGTGAGGCTCAGTGATTGAGTGTGTGTCTTAGTGACTGGGTGTGTGTCTCAGTGAGTGAGTGTGAGGCTCAGTGAGTGAGTGTGTGTCTCAGTGAGTGAGTGTGTGTCTCAGTCAAAGAGTGTGAGGCTCAGTGAGTGAGTGTGTGTCTCAGTCAGTAATTGTGATCCTCAGTCAGTGAGTGTGTGTCTCAGTGAGTGAGTGTGTGGCTCAGTGAGTGAGTGTGTGTCTCAGCCAGTGAGTGTGTCTCTGAGTCAGTGAGTGAGAGGCTCTGTGAGTGAGTGTGTGTCTCAGTGAGTGAGTGTGTGTCTCAGTCAGTGAGTGTGTGTCTCAGTCAGTGAGTGTGTGTCTCAGTCAGTGAGTGTGTGTCTCAGCCAGTGAGTGTGTCTCTCAGTCAGTGAGTGAGAGGCTCTGTGAGTGAGTGTATGTCTCAGTCAGTGAGTGTGTGTCTCAGTGAGAGTGTTTCTCAGTGAGTGAGTGTGTGTCTCAGTGAGTGAGTGTGAGGCTCAGTGAGTGAGTGTGAGGCTCAGTCAGTGAGTGTGTGTGTCAGTGAGCGAGTGTGTGTCTCAGTGAGTGTGTGTCTCAGTGAGTGAGTGTGTGTCTCAGTGAGTGTGTGTCTCAGTGAGTGAGTGTGTGTCTCAGTGAGTGTGTGTCTCAGTGAGTGAGTGTGTGTCTCAGTGAGTGTGTGTCTCAGTGAGTGAGTGTGTGTCTCAGTGAGTCTGGGGTGAGTCAGACAGTCAGTCTGTCTGTCTGTCAGCCCTTCTGTGGATTGTTGATCGGAACATAATCACCACAAACAAGAAGAAATGAAACGTAATCAGCTGGAAATAGCCGGCAGGGCATCGTGGTTCAATAATTATCCCAGCTGCGGTACAGTCTCCAGCACTGGGTGTCACTGAGTCAGAAAGGTTCTGGTTCGAGTCTCACTACAAACCCTTCAGCAGAAAATGCAGCTGACATTACACGAACAAGTTTCTGTAGGCAGAGCACTCCCTAATACAGCTCCTCTGACAGTGCAGCACTCCCTAATACAACTCCCCTGACAGTGCAGAACTCCCCAAATAAGAACATAAGAACATAAGAAATAGGAGCAGGAGCAGGCCATCTGGCCCCTCGAGCCTGCCCCGCCATTCAATAAGATCATGGCTAATCTGTTGTGGCTCAGTTCCACCTTCCCGCCCTCTCCCTATAATCCTTAATCCCCTCTCTTATCAAAAACCCATCAACCCGCTTCTTAAAAAATATTTAGTGAGGCAGCCTCCACCACTTCAACGGGTAGAGAATTCCAAAGATTCACCACCCTATGAGTGAAGAAGTTCCTCCTCAACTCCGTTCTAAAACGCCCCCGCTTTACCTTGAGGCTGTGCCCCCTAGTCCTACTGTCTTTTTTGAGCGGGAAGAGTCTCTCCACCTCTATCCTATCCATCCCATTCATCATCTTATACGTCTCAATGAGATCTCCCCTCATTCTTCTAAACTCTAACGACTACAAGCCCAGTCTATTCAGCCTCTCCTCATCGCTCAATCCCCTCAGCTCCGGTATCAGCCGAGTAAACCTCCTCTGCACTCCCTCCAGGGCCAAAATATCCTTGCGCAGGTGAAATACAGCTCCCCTGACAGTGCGACACTTCCCTAATACAGCTCCCCTGACAGTGCGACACTCCACTAATACAGCTCCTCTGACAGTTCAGCTCTCCCATAATACAGCTCCTCTGACAGTGCAGCACTCCCATAATACAGCTCCTCTGACAGTGCAGCACTCCCCTAATACAGCTCCTCTAACAGTGCAGCACTCCCCTAATACAGCTCCCCTGACAGTGCGACACTCCACTAATACAGCTCCCCTGACAGTGCGACACTCCCCTAATACAGCTCCTCTGACAGTGCAGCACTCCCATAATACAGCTCCTCTGACAGTGCAGCACTCCCCTAATACAGCTCCTCTGACAGTGCCGCACTCCCCTAATACAGCTCCTCTGACAGTGCAGCACTCCCCTAATACAGCTCCTCTGACAGTGCGACACTCCCCTAATACAGCTCCTCAGACAGTGCAGCACTCCCCTAATACAGCTCCCCTGACAGTGCAGCATTCCCCTAATACAGCTCCTCTGACAGTGCAGCACTCCCATAATACAGCTCCTCTGACAGTGCAGCACTCCCCTAATACAGCTCCTCTGACAGTGCAGCACTCCCCTAATACAGCTCCTCTGACAGTGCAGCACTCCCATAATACAGCTCCTCTGACAGTGCAGCACTCCCCTAATACAGCTCCTCTGACAGTGCGACACTCCCCTAATACAGGTCCTCAGACAGTGCAGCACTCCCCTAATACAGCTCCTCTGACAGTGCAGCACTCCCCTAATACAGCTCCTCTGACACTGCAGCACTCTCCTAATACAACTCCTCTGACAGTGCGGCACTCCCCTAATACAGCTCCTCTGACAGTGCAGCACTCCCCTAATACAGCTCCTCTGACAGTGCGACACTCCCCTAATACAGCTCCTCTGACAGTGCAGCACTCCCCTAATACAGCTCCTCTGACAGTGCAGCACTCCCCTCATACAGCTCCTCTGACAGTGCGACACTCCCCTAATACAGCTCCTCTGACAGTGCAGCACTCCCCTAATACAACTCCTCTGACAGTGCAGCACTCCCCTAATACAGCTCCTCTGACAGTGCAGCACTACCCTAATACAGCTCCTCTGACAGTGCAGCACTCCCCTAATACAACTCCTCTGACAGTGCAGCACTCCCCTAATACAGCTCCTCTGACAGTGCAGCACTCCCCTAATACAGCTCCTCTGACAGTGCAGCACTACCCTAATACAGCTCCTCTGACAGTGCAGCACTCCCCTAATACAACTCCTCTGACAGTGCAGCACTCCCCTAATACAGCTCCTCTGACAGTGCAGCACTCCCCTAATACAGCTCCTCTGGCAGTGCAGCACTCCCTTAATACAGCTCCTCTGACAGTGCAGCACTCCCCTAATACAACTCCTCTGACAGTGCAGCACTCCCCTAATACAGCTCCTCTGACAGTGCAGCACTCCCCTAATACAGCTCCTCTGGCAGTGCAGCACTCCCTTAATACAGCTCCTCTGACAGTGCAGCACTCCCCTAATACAGCTCCTCTGACAGTGCAGCACTCCCCTAATACAGCTCCTCTGACAGTGCAGCATTCCCCTAATACAGCTCCTCTGACAGTGCAGCACTCCCCTAATACAGCTCCTCTGACAATGCAGCACTCCCCTAATACAGCTCCTCTGACAGTGCAGCACTCCCCTAATACAGCTCCTCTGACAGTGCAGCACTCCCCTAATACAGCTCCTCTGACAGTGCAGCACTCCCTCAACACTGCTCCTCTGACAGTGCAGCACTCCCTTAATACAGCTCCCCTCACAGTGCAGCACTCCCCTAATACAGCTCCTCTGACAGTGCAGCACTCCCCTAATACAGCTCCCCTGACAGTGCAGCACTCCCCTAATACAGCTCCTCTGACAGTGCAGCACACCCCTAATACAGCTCCCCTGACAGTGCAGCACTCCGCTAAAACAGCTCCTCTGACAGTGCAGCACTCCCTTAATACAGCTCCTCTGACAGTGCAGCATTCCCCTAATACAGCTCCTCTGACAGTGCAGCATTCCCCTAATACAGCTCCTCTGACAGTGCAGCACTCCCCTAATACAGCTCCTCTAACAGTGCAGCACTCCCCTAATACAGCTCCTCTGACAGTGCAGCACTCCCCTAATACAGCTCCTCTGACAGTGCAGCACTCCCCTAATACAGCTCCTCTGACAGTGCAGCACTCCCCTAATACAGCTCCTCTGACAGTGCAGCACTCCCTTAATACAGCTCCTCTGACAGTGCAGCACTCCCCTAATACAGCTCCTCTGACAGTGCAGCACTCCCCTAATACAGCTCCTCTGACAGTGCAGCACTCCCTCAACACTGCTCCTCTGACAGTGCAGCACTCCCTTAATACAGCTCCCCTCACAGTGCAGCACTCCCCTAATACAGCTCCTCTGACAGTGCAGCACTCCCCTAATACAGCTCCCCTGACAGTGCAGCACTCCCCTAATACAGCTCCTCTGACAGTGCAGCACTCCCCTAATACAGCTCCCCTGACAGTGCAGCACTCCGCTAAAACAGCTCCTCTGACAGTGCAGCACTCCCTTAATACAGCTCCTCTGACAGTGCAGCATTCCCCTAATACAGCTCCTCTGACAGTGCAGCATTCCCCTAATACAGCTCCTCTGACAGTGCAGCACTCCCCTAATACAGCTCCTCTAACAGTGCAGCACTCCCCTAATACAGCTCCTCTGACAGTGCAGCACTCCCCTAATACAGCTCCTCTGACAGTGCAGCACTCCCCTAATACAGCTCCTCTAACAGTGCAGCACTCCCCTAATACAGCTCCTCTGACAGTGCAGCACTCCCCTAATACAGCTCCTCTGACAGTGCAGCACTCCCTTAATACAGCTCCTCTGACAGTGCAGCACTCCCCTAATACAGCTCCTCTGACAGTGCAGCACTCCCCTAATACAGCTCCTCTGACAGTGCAGCACTCCCCTAATACAGCTCCTCTGACAGTGCAGCACTCCCCAAATAAGAACATATGAACATAAGAAATAGGAGCAGGAGTCGGCCATCTAGCCCCTCGAGCCTGCCCCGCCATTCAATAAGATCATGGCTGATCTGTCGTGGCTCAGTTCCACATTCCGGCCCTCTCCCCATAACCCTTAATCCCCTCTCTTATCAAAAACCCATCAACCCGCTTCTTAAAAAATATTTAGTGAGGCAGCCTCCACCACTTCAACGGGTAGAGAATTCCAAAGATTCACCACTCTTTGAGTGAAGAAGTTCCTCCTCAACTCCGTTCTAAACCGCCCCCCCTTTATCTTGAGGCTGTGCCCCCTAGTCCTACTGTCTTTTTTGAGCGGGAAGAGTCTCTCCACCTCTATCCTATCCATCCCATTCATCATCTTATACGTCTCAGTGAGATCTCCCCTCATTCTTCTAAACTCCAACGAGTACAAGCCTAGTTCATTCAGCCTCTCCTCATAGCTCAACCCCCTCAACTCTGGTATCAGCCTAGTAAACCTCCTCTGCACTCCCTGCAAGGCCAAAATATCGTTGCGCAGGTGAAATACAGCTCCCCTGACAGTGCGACACTCCCCTAATACAGCTCCCCTGACAGTGCGACACTCCCCTAAAACAGCTCCTCTGACAGTGCAGCACTCCCATAATACAGCTCCTCTGACAGTGCAGCACTCCCATAATACAGCTCCTCTGACAGTGCAGCACTCCCCTAATACAGCTCCTCTGACAGTGCGACACTCCCCTAATACAGCTCCTCTGACAGTGCAGCACTCCCCTAATACAGCTCCTCTGACAGTGCAGCACTTCCTTAATACAGCTCCCCTGACAGTGCAGCACTCCCCTAATACAGCTCCTCTGACAGTGCAGCACTCCCCTAATACAGCTCCTCTGACAGTGCAGCACTCCCCTAATACAGCTCCTCTGACAGTGCGACACTCCCCTAATACGGCTCCTCTGACAGTGCAGCACTCCCATAATACAGCTACTCTGACAGTGCAGCACTCCCCTAATACAGCTCCCCTGACAGTGCAGCATTCCCCTAATACAGCTCCACTGACAGTGCAGCACTCCCCTAATACAGCTCCTCTGACAGTGCAGCACTCCCCTAATACAGCTCCTCTGACAGTGCAGCACTCCCCTAATACAGCTCCTCGGACAGTGCAGCACTCCCATAATACAGCTACTCTGACAGTGCAGCACTCCCCTAATACAGCTCCCCTGACAGTGCAGCACTCCCCTAATACAGCTACTCTGACAGTGCAGCACTCCCCTAATACAGCTCCTCAGACAGTGCAGCACTCCCCTAATACAGCTCCTCTGACAGTGCAGCACTTCCTTAATACAGCTCCTCTGACAGTGCAGCAATCCCCTAATACAGCTCCTCTGACAGTGCAGCACTCCCCTAATACAGCTCCTCTGACAGTGCAGCACTCCCCTAATACAGCTCCTCTGACAGTGCAGCACTCCCCTAATACACAGCTCCACTGACAGTGCGACACTCCCCTAAAACAGCTCCTCTGACAGTGCAGCACTCCCATAATACAGCTCCTCTAACAGTGCAGCACTCCCCTAATACAGCTCCTCTGACAGTGCAGCACTTCCTTAATACAGCTCCCCTGACAGTGTAGCACTCCCCTAATACAGCTCCTCTGACAGTGCAGCACTCCCCTAATACAGCTCCTCTGACAGTGCAGCACTCCCCTAATACAGCTCCTCTGACAGTGCAGCACTCCCCTAATACAGCTCCTCTGACAGTGCAGCACTCCCCTAATACAGCTCCTCTGACAGTGCAGCACTCCCCTAATACAGCTCCTCGGACAGTGCAGCACTCCCATAATACAGCTACTCTGACAGTGCAGCACTCCGCTAAAACAGCTCCTCTGACAGTGCAGCACTTCCTTAATACAGCTCCTCTGACAGTGCAGCACTCCCCTAATACAGCTCCTCTGACAGTGCGGCACTCCCCTAATACAGCTCCTCTGACAGTGCAGCACTCCCCTAATACAGCTCCTCTGACAGTGCAGCACTCCCCTAATACAGCTCCTCTGACAGTGCAGCACTCCCCTAATACAGCTCCTCTGACAGTGCAGCACTCCCCTAATACAGCTCCCCTGACAGTGCAGCACTCCCCTAATACAGCTCCTCTGACAGTGCAGCACTTCCTTAATACAGCTCCTCTGACAGTGCAGCACTCCCCTAATACAGCTCCTCTGACAGTGCGGCACTCCCCTAATACAGCTCCTCTGACAGTGCAGCACTCCCCTAATACAGCTCCTCTGACAGTGCAGCACTCCCCTAATACAGCTCCCCTGACAGTGCAGCACTCCCCTAATACAGCTCCTCTGACAGTGCAGCACTCCCTTAATACAGCTCCTCTGACAGTGCAGCATTCCCCTAATCCAGCTCCCCTCACAATGCAGCACTCCCCTAATACAGCTCCCCTGACAGTGCAGCACTCCGCTAAAACAGCTCCTCTGACAGTGCAGCACTTCCTTAATACAGCTCCTCTGACAGTGCAGCACTCCCCTAATACAGCTCCTCTGACAGTGCGGCACTCCCCTAATACAGCTCCTCTGACAGTGCAGCACTCCCCTAATACAGCTCCTCTGACAGTGCAGCACTCCCCTAATACAGCTCCTCTGACAGTGCAGCACTCCCCTAATACAGCTCCTCTGACAGTGCAGCACTCCCCTAATACAGCTCCCCTGACAGTGCAGCACTCCCCTAATACAGCTCCTCTGACAGTGCAGCACTCCCCTAATACAGCTCCTCTGACAGTGCAGCACTCCCCTAATACAGCTCCTCTGACAGTGCAGCACTCCCCTAATACAGCTCCTCTGACAGTGCAGCAATCCCTCAGCACTGACCGTCCGACTGTGCAGAACTCCCTCAGTACTGACCCTCTGACAGTGCAGCTCTCCCTCAACACTGACCCTCTGACAGTGCAGCACTCCCTCACCTCTGACAGTGCAGCACCCCTCAGCACCGCTCCTCCAACAGTGCAGCTCTCCCTCACCTTTAACTGTGCAAGACTCTCTCAACACTGCTCTCTAACAGTGCAGCACTCCCTCAACACTGCCTTTCCGACAGTGCAGCACTCCCTCAACACTGCCTTTCCGACAGTGCAGCACTCCCTCAACACTGCTCCTCCGACTGTGCAGCACTCCCTCATCTCCAACAGTGAAGCATTCCCTCAGTACTGACCCTCTGACAGTGCGGCACTCCCTCAGTACTGACCCTCTGACAGTGCGGCATTCCCTCAGTACTGACCCTCTGACTGTGCGGCACTCCCTCAGTACTGACCCTCTTACAGTGCGGCACTCCCTCAGTACTGACCCTCTGACAGTGCCGCACTCCCTCAGTACTGACCCTCTGACAGTGCGGCACTCCCTCAGTACTGACCCTCTGACAGTGCAGCACTCCCCTAATATAGCTCCTCTGACAGTGCAGCAATCCCTCAGCACTGACCGTCCGACTGTGCAGAACTCCCTCAGTACTGACCCTCTGACAGTACGGCACTCCCTCAGTACTGACCCTCTGACTATGCGGCACTCCCTCAACACTGCTCCTCTAACAATGCAATGCTCCCTCAACACTGCTCCTCCGACAGCGCAGCACCCCCAAATCTCTGCTTCTCTGACAGTGCAGCACTCCCTCAACACTGCTCCTCTGACAATGCGGCATTCCCTCAGCACTGACTCTGTGACGTATTTGCAGTCTAAAGTGCAATTTAGTATGATCTGTGCATCTAACCTGCACATCTTTGAACTGTGGGAGGAAAGCGGAGCAACATAAGGAACTTAGGCGGGGAGAACATGCGGACCCTGCACAGACAGTGATCCAAGGCCAGAATCAAACCCGGGTCCCTGGCATTGTGAAGCAGCAGGTAAACAGAAATTATTACAAAAGACCAGAGAGATTTTAGGGGCCTGGAAGAGGTTGCAGAGAAATGGAGGGGAAGAGGGACCTGGAAGGGAGTTGAAAACTAGGATGATGATTTGAATTGGAGGCATTGTCCCAGAAGACGATAGTATAGCACAGGAGTAACAGGTAATAGGAACTTGGCATGAATTAGAATATGGACTGCAGAATTTTATTTCATTCCCTATTTCTTACACATCTTTGTGAGTCAGTGTTTGAGATCATTATAACTCAGCTGCAGCACATAATTATACCGACACCAGGATATCTGGTAGTTAAATAGAGTCAACAACACTTTATCAAACTCCATAGCGACATGTCAATTTTCCATTTTTAGAACTAGCAACCATATCATTAAGTGTGAGATGGTTTTGGTCAGTTAAGACAGTGACTCGCTCTTGCAGGATAATAACACATAAACAGCTCTGTACTTTTATTGAATTCCATCTCTTGAAACAATGTGATTAATTAGGTTTGATTTTGTTTTAAATGTAATGGGATCAAAGTAAGAGGAAAGGAATGCTCAGGGGGAGATATTAGCCTGGTGGTGTTGTCACTAGACTATTAATCCAGAATCTCAGCACTTTATTCTGCGGACCTAAGTTCAAATCCCACCAGGGCAGATGGTAAAATTTGAACTCAATAAAAGAACAAGGGCAAGTGGAATGGGTAATAAATGCTGGCCAGCTAATGACACCCATGGCCTAGAAATGAATAAAAAAAGATTTCACATATATTGGGATTCAGAGAAAACTATTGTTTCTTCTGCGCTACACAGACAAAGCATACTGTTCAAAGATAAGGAAAGGAGAGTGCAGAATGTAGTGTTACAGTCGTAGATAGGGTGTAGAGAAAGATCAACATTTATGCAAGGTAAATCCATTCAGAAGTCTGATGGCAGCAGGGAAGAAGCTGCTCTTGAGTTGGTTGGTACGGGGCCTTAGAGTTTGGTATCTTTTCCCCGACGGAAGAAGGTGGAAGAGAGTATGTCGGGAATGACTGGGGTCTTTGATTATGCCGCCTACCTTTCCGAGGCAGCGGGAAGTGTAGGCAGAGTCAATGGATGGGAGGCTGGTTTGTGTGATGCATTGGGCTTCATTCACCACCCTTTGTAGTTTCTTGCAGTCTTGATCAGAGGAGGAGCTGTGATACATCCAGAAAGAATACTTCCTATGATGCATCTGTAAAAATTGTTCAGAGTTGTAGCGAACATGACAAATTTGAACCATGTTCTTCATGACTGAGCCACAAATTGCTTTTACCAGTTATTACCTTAACTGTCCATGTTAATACCCTAACCAGCCACTCACTACCTTAACCAGTTATACATTGCCTGAACAGCAAGTCACTGCCTAAACCAATTATGCATTACCTTAGCTGCTCACTACCTTAACCAGCTATTCATTGTTTTAACTGTGTGAGTTATACACAGAATTTATGTTGGAGAATATTTATATGGACTTTATTTTGTAAGATTTTGTTGTTGAGTAACGTGAAATAGACATTTAGTAGAAAGGATCTGCTTAATTGCTTATTTATTATGTATCCATTCGGAAAGGTGTATTATTTCAGGGGTCGAGCGTTGCTCTGTCAGTGATGCCTTATATGTATGAATGTAGTATGTATGAATGTAGTATGTATGAATGTAGTATGTATGAATGTAGTATGTATGAATGTAGTATGTATGTATGTAGTATGTATGAATGTAGTATGTATGTATGTAGTGTATGAATGTCGTATGTATGTATGTCGTATGTATGTATGTAGTATGTATGTATGTAGTATGTATGTGTGTAGTATGTATGAATGTAGTATGCATGTATGTAGTATGTATGTATGTAGTATGTATGAATGTAGTATGTATGTTTGTAGTATGTAGTATGTATGTATGTAGTATGTATGAATGTAGTATGCATGTATGTAGTATGTATGTATGTAGTATGTATGAATGTAGTATGTATGTATGTCGTATGTATGTATGTCGTATGTATGTATGATGGGCTGTAGTTCATGCCTCTGGGTTTGTGACTTTGGCCTGGCTAGGCCTTTCTTGGGCAGGTTGTGAAGTATCCCCCATCAGTTCTAAAGGGTTGAAGCAGAGACCGAGTTGTGTCACAGCCTCTTTGCCCTTTTATTATGAACAAGGCAAAAAACAGCCAACTGATTACCTGTTTTATGTATTTTAGCCAAGGCTTGAACTGATTGTAACTCTGTGTCAGTGAATCAGTTTTCAGTGACTTACAATCGGGCCCACCATCACCTGAAACAGATTTATTGAGAGTTGCTGTGTATCCAAGTTCAATTGATTAGATTTTTGTACCGATCTTTCTCTGCACTCCAGCAATGACAGTAACATTACATTCTGCACCCTCTCCTTTCCTACTCCACTATGCACTCTAAATACAGTACGCTTTATACAATGTGCAAGAAACAATGCTTTTCACTGAATACTTATATATGTGACAGTAATCAATCAAATCAAATGATAGTATATCGATTTTTTTCTTGAAACCTTTGACTTGCAACAACTTCCTGGTAAGTGTCCGGTTCTCAGGACACAGGTTGTCCGGTTCTCAGGACACAGGTTGTCCGGTTCTCAGGACACAGGTTGTCCGGTTCTCAGGACACAGGTTGTCCGGTTCTCAGGACACAGGTTGCCCAGTTTTACTCTCTCAGAGCCTCGTGGTCACTTTTCATTCAATCTATTATTGCCACATGTATTGGGATATAGTGAAAAGTATTCTTACTTGCACATTATAAAGACAAAGCATACCATTCATAGAGTACATAGATGAGAAGGAAAGAATGGGGTGTAGAATGTAATGTTACAATCATAGATAGGATGTCGAGAAAGATCAACTTAATATAAGGTAAGTCCATTCGAAAGTCTGATGGCAGCAGGGAAGAAAATGTTTTTGAGTCAGTTGGTACGTGACCTCAGTCTTATGTATCTTTTCCCGATGCAAGAAGTTGGATGAGAGAATGTCCCCAGGGTGCGTGGGGTCCTTAATTATTCTGGCTGCTTTTTCGAGGCAGCGGGAAGTGTAGACAGAGTCAATGGATGGGAGGCTGGTTTGTGTGATGGACTGGGCTACATTCACGACCTTTTGTAGTTCCTTGTGGTCTTGGGTAGAGCAGGAGCCCAGACCGAGCTGTGATACATGCGGAAAGAATGCTTTCCATCTGTAAAAATTGGTGAGAGTCGTAGCGGACATGCTGAATTTCCTTAGTGTCCTGAGAAAGTAGAGGCATTAGTGGGTCTTCTCAACTATACTGTTGGCGTAGAGGGACCAGGTTGTTGGTAATCTGGACACCTAGAAACTTGGGGCGGCACAGTGGCACGATGGTTAGCACTGCTGCCTCACAGAGCCAGGGGTTTAGCTTCAAGTCTGGCCTTGGGTGACTGTCTGAGTGGAGTTTATACATTCTCCCCGTATCTCCATGGATTTACTTTGGGTGCTCCAGTTCCTTCCCACTGTCCAAAGATGTGCGAGTTAGATTTGTTGGCCATGCTAAGTTGCCCCTTAGTTTCAGGGTAAATACGAGGGGTTACGGGGATAGGGGCTGGTGAGATTGTTGTCAGGACTGGGCTGAATGGCCTCCTTTTGCACTGGAGGGATTCTACGATAAACTTGAAGCTGTCCCTGATGTCATACTTGTACCATCATTGAGCATCAGTCCGTATCTTGTGAACAGTAAAACAGCAGCCTGCAAAGCTAAACACAGACTCCACTACAGGAAGCTCACCTACCACTGTGGCACAATGGTTAGTACCACTGCCTCACAGTTCCAGGTTCAATTCCCTGCTTGGGTGACTGCCTACGTAGAGTTTGTACATTCTCCCTGTGTCTGCGTGGGTTTCCTCTGGTGCTCCGACTTCCCCCCACATTCCAAAGATGTGCAGGAAATGCACCGATCCCACACTAAATTGCTCCTTAGTGTCCCGGGATGCATAGATAGAGGGATTAGCGGAGTAAAGACGAGGGGTTAGGGCCTGGGTGGGACTGTGGTGGGTGCAGAGTCAATGGGCTGAATGGCCTCCTTCTGCACTGTAGGGATTCTATACCAATGCAGTTCAAAGGGATTATTGTACAGTTGTTTGGAACTTTCTGTCATTCTTTCAAGTTTGGAAAGTCTGTAGTAAGCAGAGCCTGATCCTGCCTTGAGGGATTCTGACACGGAGGGTGAGCAGAGAACAAGCCGCAGGTTCAGCGAGGAGGGGAAGGGAGAGAAGAGCTCTCAGCAGGAGGTCATATCCACCTCGGAGAGCATCTCTCCTCCTACCTCAAACTCAGCAAGGAACAATAATGAGAAACTAATCAGCGCAGCTCCCCCTTTACTGCAACGCCACCTTACATTGATTCCCCAGGGATGGGCAGTGAGTGCTCCAGCTGATTAATTCTCTGACCGGCCCCTGGTGTTTCCTTGCAGTCCCCCGGGTGTGGAGAGCTCACTGTCTGATTGAGAGACTCAGGGAATGGGGAGCTACTGAAAGCCTCCCCTATCCCCCCAGCCCCCTTCCATCATCACCCTCTGAGTTCCTGCAGCAGCCACTGTTACCCCTGCCCCAGCTCTTGGCGCTGCTGAGTACAAAGGAACTCTGGCTCTTGGCGAAGTACCAAAGGTGCTATTTAATTTGGGGCTTTCCCTCAGAGAGGCAACACGGGACTCCTGACAGTATCCCAGTTACAACCTCCATTAAATCCAGCCAATCCTCTCTACATCTACTCTGACCAACCCATTTATAATTACAAAGACATCCATCAGATTAAGCACAAAATCCAACATGTTCACTCTTTCTCAATACTTGCCACCTCTCAGATTACGAACCATCCTTGTAAACCTTTCCCACACTACTTCTTGTTGCTTCTGAGTCATTTTTTCCACAGAATGGAGGCTGTAACTGTGTCCAGTAATCCAAATACATCCTGACCTTTAGGCGTTTAACATAACTCCACTTCTTTTGAATTCTACATCCCTGGAAACAACCGTGCTTGTTGGGTTTTTTTTAGTTACTGACCTGTATTGCTGCTTTTAATGATTTCATAGAATCCGTACGCTACAGAAGGAGGCCATTCTGCCCATCGAGTCTGCACCAACAACAATCCCAACCAGACCCTACCCCGGTAACCCCACATATTTACCCTGAAAATCTCACTGACACTAAGGGGCAATTTAGCATGGCCAATCAACCTAATCTGCATGCACATTTTTGGACTGAAATTGGAGCATTTTGAGGGAACCCAAACGTACACAGTCTCTACAGTCACCCAAGAACTGAATCTGGGTCCCTGGCGGTGTGAGGCAGCCGTGCTAAGCCTGGTGCCACCTTATTATCCATATCTTCAGAGCCTCTTTCTACCCCTTATTTTCTGAGGCCTAGATTATGTCTCAGTGTTTGAAATGGGAAAAGGAACATTTTCAAGATTAAAGGAAGCGACATGAGGAATAAGACTAGTTTTTTACAGCATTGCATGTTAGGCTGAATGGCCTCTTCTGCATTGTAAGGTTCGGAGAATCCTCCTCCATATCTCTGTAACCAGTCCATTCCAATAGTGACCACTTTGCTCTGAACTCCCTGCCTCTGCACTGGACCATTGTAAATACCATCGCTTGTGGTCATAGCTTCAAGCTGCCATATCCCACATGAGGGGATTCCCTCCACCTCACCATGTCCCTGCCACTTATAGCCAGTCATCAGAATATCTCCTGCTTTGTCGAAGACTGCAGGAAACTACAAAGGGTAGTGAACAAAGCCCAGTCCATCACACAGACCAACCTCCCAGCCATTGACTCTGTCTACACTTCTCACTGCCTTGGCAAAGCAACCAACATAATTAAGGGCCCCATACACCCCAGACATTCTCTCTTCCACCTTCTTCAAGAAAGGGATACAAAAATCTGAGCCAACCGACTCAAGAACAGCTTCTTCCCTGCTGCCATCAGACTTTTGAATGGACTTACCTTATATTAAGTCGATCTTTCTCTCCCACTCTAGCTATGACTGTAACATTACATTCTGCTAAACCAAAATACTGCAGATACTGGAATCTAAAACAGAAAAAAGAAAATGCTGAAACATTACAGTGGGTCTGACAGCATCTATGGAGAGAGAATAAAGCCATTCTGCACCCTCTCCTTTCCATCTCTCCACATACTCTATGAATGGTATGCTAGTGCCTGTTTATTGGGCTGTAGTTATACGAATTTGAGGGTAACACTAGTGTGTGTGTATTGGACTACAGTTATAGTGTGTTTGAAGGTATGTGTATGTTGGACTGCAGTAATAATGTGTTTGGGGGTAGTCTAGTGTGCGTGTAATGGTCTGCAGTTCATAGATCATAGAATCCTACAGTGCAGAAGGAGGCCATTTGGCCCATCGAGTCTGCACCGGCCACAATCTCACCCAGATTCCATCCCCATAACCCCATGCATCCATCCTAGCCAGTTCCCCTGATGTTAAGGGGCAATTTAGTATAGCCAATCCATCCAACCTGCACAAAATTAAATTAAATTGGAGAGATTCCTCGAGGGGTTTTTACAGTGGAGTGTATTTGGAATATTGGAACACCGGACACAGTAACACTAATACCAGCTGCTGTCATCTTCCAGTGCTGGCTCCAGCAGTGCAGAATAACATTGAACAAGCACAGGGTATTCTTCCCATTTATCCTCAGAGCGTTGGACTCTTCACCACTTCATTCATCTTCGTGGAGAAGCAGTACCAAATTTCAATACCGATCAGTTGAACATGCTGGATTTCTGTCTGTTTTCACACCATCAGCATAAACGTATACATAAATCCTGGTTTGCAGCCTTCAGCAGGATAGCAGTCATTGGGAAACTGGTCAATTCATTTGTAACATTGTCTTCACACCCTCCAGCATTCAAATAGACATCAATCCCCTATTTATAATTAAACAGTAATGAAATACATCAGGGATGCAAGAGATAACATTGGATTAAGCCATTAAAGGGGATTTAAATCATTAAATCTTAAATGTCTGTTTAAACAGAAATTGCAAGTTGCTGAAATTGAACATTTTACACTCAGTGATTCTTTCATTTCACTGTTTCCTGCTGAGCCCGATTATTTTCCTCTCATTAAGTGTTGCTCAACCTATAATTCTTGAGGTCAATGGTTAGTAGCCGTGAGGACAGTTCATTGGACTCTCTGCTGCCCATTGAGGAGGCACATTGGTTAGCATTACTGCCTCACGGGTTCAATTCTGGCCTCAGGTCACTGTCTGTGTGGAGTTTGTAAGTTCTCCCCGTGTCTGTGTGGGTTTCCTCCAATTTCCTCCCACGGTCCAAAGATGTGCAGGCCAGGTGGATTGGCCATGCTAAATTGTCCCTTTGTGTCTAAAGATGTATGGGTCAGGGACACTCCTCGTCACAATGGATGTCTCGGCGCTCTACACCAACATCCCCCACAACGATGGCATTGCTGCGACTGCCTCAGTACTCAATGCTGACAACTGCCAGTTTCCAGATGCAATTTTACAACTCATCCGCTTTATCCTGGACCACAATCTCTTCACCTTCAACAACCAGTTTTTCATCCAGACACACGGAACAGCCATGGGGACCAAATTTGCACCTCAATATGCCAACATCTTCATGCACAGGTTCGAACAAGACTTCTTCACTGCACAGAATCTTCAACCGATGCTGTACACTAGATACATCGATGACATTTTCTTCCTTTGGCCTCATGGTGAACAATCACTGAAACAACTATATGATGATATCAACAAATTCCACCCCACCATCAGACTCACCATGGACTATTCCCCAGAATCAGTTGCATTCTTGGACACACTTATCTCCATTAAGGACGGTCACCTCAGCACCTCACTGTACCGCAAACCCACAGACAATCTCACAATGCTCCACTTCTCCAGTTTCCACCCTAAACATGTTAAAGAAGCTATTCCCTACGGACAAGCCCTCCGTATACACAGGATTTGCTCAGATGAGGAGGATCGTGACAGACACCTCCAGACCCTGAAAGATGCCCTCATAAGAACAGGATATGGTGCTCGACTCATAGATCGGCAGTTCCGATGTGCCACAGCGAAAAACCGCACCGATCTCCTCAGAAGGCAAACACGGGACACAATGGACAGAGTACCCTTCGTCGTCCAGTACTTCCCCGGAGCGGAGAAGCTACGACATCTTCTCCGGAGTCTTCAACATATCATTGATGAAGACAAACATCTCGCCAGGGCTATCCCCACACCCCCACTTCTTGCTTTCAGACAACCACACAACCTCAAACAGACCATTGTTCGCAGCAAACTACCCAGCCTTCAGGAGAACAGTGACCACAATACCACACAACCCTGCCACAGCAACCTCTGCAAGACATGCCGGATCATCGACATGGATACCATCATCACACGTGAGAATACCATCCACCAGGTACATGGTAAATACTCTTGCAACTCGGCCAACATTGTCTACCTGATACGTTGCAAGAAAGGATGTCCCGAAGCATGGTACATTGGGGAGACCATGCAGACGCTACGACAACGGATGAATGAACATCGCTCGACAGTCACCAGGCAAGACAGTTCCCTTCCTGTTGGCGAACACTTCAGTGGTCACGGGCATTCAGCCTCTGACCTTCGGGTAAGCATTCTCCAAGGCGGCCTTCATGAGACACGACAGCGCAGAGTCGCTGAACAGAGACTGATAGCCAAGTTCCGCACACATGAGGACGGTCTCAACAGGGATCTTGGGTTCATGTCGCACTATCTGTAACCCCCGTGACTTGCCTGGGTTTGCAAAACCTCACTTACTGTACTGTCTGGAGACAATACACATCTCTTTAAACTGTGATCAGTGCTCCTTCCACTCACATTATCAGCCACTTTAAGACTTGAACAGCAGGTTAGGTGTAAGGATTCGCATTCTAATCAGCAACTGTCTGTGCTTTATATGCTCTGTCTGTCTGAGGTCAGAACTCTCCATTCACCTGACGAAGAGGCAGCCCCCTCGAAAGCTTGTGAGAATATTATCAAATAAATCGGTTGGACTAAAACCTGGTGTTGTCAGACTTTTTACTGTGTTTCAGGTGGATTGGCCATGATAAATTGTCCCTTTGTGTCTAAAGGTGTATGGGTCAGGTGGATTGGCCATGCTAAATTGTCCCTTTGTGTCTAAAGATGTATGGGTCAGGTGGATTGGCCATGATAAGTTGCCCCTTAGTGTCAGGGAGATTAGCAGGGTAAATAAATGGGGTTACAGGAAAAGGGCCTGGGTAAGATTGTTGTCGGTGCAGGCTCGATGGGCCGAATGGCCTCCCAAGGGAAGGATGTTCCCAATGATGGGGGCATCCAGAACCACAAGTCATAATTTGATGACACAGTTCTTGGATCACAATCTATATCAATGATCTACAAGCAAGGACAAAGTATCAACTTAATTTCCCGACCACACTTGGCGAATTGTATTCAGTTTCAGTCACCTTCTTTGAAGAAGGATGTGACGGTACTGGAGGCAGCTCAGAAGAGGTCCACTCGATTGATTCCAGGTTTGAAGTGACTGTCATATGAGGAGTGATTGAGTAACTTGGCTTGTACTCACTGGAGTGCAGAAGAATGAGGGGAGTTTGTTTGCGGTACATAAAGAGAATAAAGTGGAACAAAACACAGAACCGTTACAAATATGTTCCCCTGACGGCACAAACACAAAATGTTCACAATTGTTCCCCAACAACACAAACACAAAACATTCACAATTATTCCCCCAACAACACAAACACAAAACATTCACAATTATTCCCCAACAACACAAACACAAAACACTCACAATTATTCCCCCAACAACACAAACACAAAACACTCACAATTATTCCCCCAACAACACAAACACAAAACACTCACAATTATTCCCCCAACAACACAAACACAAAACACTCACAATTATTCCCCCAACAACACAAACACAAAACACTCACAATTATTCCCCCAACAACACAAACACAAAACACTCACAATTATTCCCCCAACAGCACAAACACAAAACACTCACAATTATTCCCCAACAACACAAACACAAAACACTCACAATTATTCCCCCAACAGCACAAACACAAAACACTCACAATTATTCCCCAACAACACAAACACAAAACACTCACAATTATTCCCCCAACAGCACAAACACAAAACACTCACAATTATTCCCCCAACAGCACAAACACAAAATATTCACAATTATTCCCCCAACAACACAAACACAAAACACTCACAATTATTCCCCCAACAACACAAACACAAAACACTCACAATTATTCCCCAACAACACAAACACAAAACACTCACAATTATTCCCCCAACAGCACAAACACAAAACACTCACAATTATTCCCCCAACAGCACAAACACAAAACATTCACAATTATTCCCCCAACAACACAAACACAAAACACTCACAATTATTCCCCCAACAGCACAAACACAAAACATTCACAATTATTCCCCAACAACACAAACACAAAACATTCACAATTATTCCCAAACAACACAAACACAAAACACTCACAATTATTCCCCAACAACACAAACACAAAACACTCACAATTATTCCCCCAACAGCACAAACACAAAACACTCACAATTATTCCCCCAACAACACAAACACAAAACATTCACAATTATTCCCCCAACAACACAAACACAAAACACTCACAATTATTCCCCCAACAACACAAACACAAAACATTCACAATTATTCCCCCAACAACACAAACACAAAACATTCACAATTATTCCCCAACAACACAAACACAAAAGATTCACAATTATTCCCCAACAACACAAACACAAAACATTCACAATTATTCCCAAACAACACAAACACAAAACACTCACAATTATTCCCCAACAACACAAACACAAAACACTCACAATTATTCCCCAACAACACAAATACAAAACACTCACAATTATTCCCCCAACAACACAAACACAAAACACTCACAATTATTCCCCCAACAACACAAACACAAAACACTCACAATTATTCCCCCAACAACACAAACACAAAACAATCACAATTATTCCCCAACAACACAAACACAAAACATTCACAATTATTCCCCCAACAACACAAACACAAAACACTCACAATTATTCCCCCAACAAAACAAACACAAAACATTCACAATTATTCCCCAACAACACAAACACAAAACACTCACAATTATTCCCCAACAACACAAACACAAAACACTCACAATTATTCCCCAACAACACAAACACAAAACACTCACAATTATTCACCAACAACACAAACACAAAACACTCACAATTATTCCCCCAACAACACAAACACAAAACATTCACAATTATTCCCCCAACAACACAAACACAAACACTCACAATTATTCCCCCAACAACACAAACACAAAACATTCACAATTAATCCCCAACAACACAAACACAAAACACTCACAATTATTCCCCCAACAACACAAACACAAAACACTCACAATTATTCCCCAACAACACAAACACAAAACACTCACAATTATTCCCCCAACAACACAAACACAAAACACTCACAATTATTCCCCCAACAACACAAACACAAAACATTCACAATTATTCCCCCAACAACACAAACACAAACACTCACAATTATTCCCCCAACAACACAAACACAAAACACTCACAATTATTCCCCAACAACACAAACACAAAACACTCACAATTATTCCCCCAACACAAACACAAAACACTCACAATTATTCCCCAACAACACAAACACAAACACTCACAATTATTCCCCCAACAGCACAAACACAAAACACTCACAATTATTCCCCATCAACACAAACACAAAACATTCACAATTATTCCCCAACAACACAAACACAAAACACTCACAATTATTCCCCCAACAACACAAACACAAAACATTCACAATTATTCCCCCAACAACACAAACACAAAACACTCACAATTATTCCCCCAACAACACAAACACAAAACATTCACAATTATTCCCCAACAACACAAATACAAAACATTCACAATTATTCCCCAACAACACAAACACAAAACACTCACAATTATTCCCCATCAACACAAACACAAAACATTCAATTATTCCCCAACAACACAAACACAAAACACTCACAATTATTCCCCCAACAACACAAACACAAAACACTCACAATTATTCCCCAACAACACAAACACAAAACACTCACAATTATTCCCCCATCAACACAAACACAAAACATTCACAATTATTCCCCAACAACACAAACACAAAACACTCACAATTATTCCCCCAACAGCACAAACACAAAATACTCACAATTATTCCCCAACAACACAAACACAAAACATTCACAATTATTCCCCAACAACACAATGACAAAACACTCACAATTATTCCCCCAACAGCACAAACACAAAACATTCACAATTATTCCCCCAACAACACAAACACAAAACACTCACAATTATTCCCAAACAACACAATGACAAAACACTCACAATTATTCCCCCAACAAAACAAACACAAAACACTCACAATTATTCCCCAACAGCACAAACACAAAACATTCACAATTATTCCCCCAACAACACAAACACAAAACACTCACAATTATTCCCCAACAACACAAACACAAAATACTCAGAATTATTCCCCCAACAACACAAACACAAAACACTCACAATTATTCCCCCAACAACACAAACACAAAACACTCACAATTATTCCCCCAACAACACAAACACAAAACACTCACAATTATTCCCCAACAACACAAACACAAAACACTCACAATTATTCCCCAACAACACAAACACAAAACACTCACAATTATTCCCCCAACAACACAAACACAAAACACTCACAATTATTCCCCCAACAACACAATGACAAAACACTCACAATTATTCCCCAACAACACAAACACAAAACACTCACAATTATTCCCCAACAACACAAACACAAAACACTCACAATTATTCCCCCAACAACACAAACACAAAACACTCACAATTATTCCCCCAACAACACAAACACAAAACACTCACAATTATTCCCCAACAACACAAACACAAAACATTCACAATTATTCCCCCAACAACACAAACACAAAACATTCACAATTATTCCCCAACAACACAAACACAAAACATTCACAATTATTCCCCAACAACACAAACACAAAACATTCACAATTATCCCCCAACAACACAAACACAAAACATTCACAATTATTCCCCAACAACACAAACACAAAACACTCACAATTATTCCCCAACAACACAAACACAAAACACTCACAATTATTCCCCAACAACACAAACACAAAACATTCACAATTATTCCCCAACAACACAAACACAAAACACTCACAATTATTCCCCCAACAACACAAACACAAAACACTCACAATTATTCCCCAACAGCACAAACACAAAACACTCACAATTATTCCCCAACAACACAAACACAAAACACTCACAATTATTCCCCAACAGCACAAACACAAAACACTCACAATTATTCCCCCAACAACACAAACACAAAACACTCACAATTATTCCCCAACAACACAAACACAAAACATTCACAATTATTCCCCAACAACACAAACACAAAATACTCACAATTATTCCCCAACAACACAAACACAAAACACTCACAATTATTCCCCAACAACACAAACACAAAACATTCACAATTATTCCCCAACAACACAAACACAAAACACTCACAATTATTCCCCAACAACACAAACACAAAACACTCACAATTATTCCCCCAACAACACAAACACAAAACACTCACAATTATTCCCCAACAACACAAACACAAAACACTCACAATTATTCCCCAACAACACAAACACAAAACACTCACAATTATTCCCCCAACAACACAAACACAAAACACTCACAATTATTCCCCAACAACACAAACACGAAACATTTACAATTATTCCCCAACAACACAAACACAAAACACTCACAATTATTCCCCCAACAACACAAACACAAAACACTCACAATTATTCCCCAACAGCACAAACACAAAACACTCACAATTATTCCCCCAACAACACAAACACAAAACACTCACAATTATTCCCCAACAACACAAACACAAAACATTCACAATTATTCCCCAACAACACAAACACAAAACACTCACAATTATTCCCCCAACAACACAAACACAAAACACTGACAATTATCCCCCAACAACACAAACACAAAACACTCACAATTATTCCCCCAACAACACAAACACAAAACACTGACAATTATCCCCCAACAACACAAACACAAAACACTCACAATTATTCCCCCAACAACACAAACACAAAACACTCACAATTATTCCCCCAACAACACAAACACAAAACACTGACAATTATCCCCCAACAACACAAACACAAAACACTCACATCACGTGCTCACTGTGTCAAACACAAAACACTCACAATTATTCCCCCAACAACACAAACACAAAACACTCACAATTATTCCCCAACAACACAAACACAAAACACTCACAATTATTCCCCCAACAACACAAACACAAAACACTCACAATTATTCCCCCAACAACACAAACACAAAACACTCACAATTATTCCCCAACAACACAAACACAAAACACTCACAATTATTCCCCAACAACACAAACACAAAACACTCACAATTATTCCCCAACAACACAAACACAAAACACTCACAATTATTCCCCCAACAACACAAACACAAAACACTCACAATTATTCCCCAACAACACAAACACAAAACACTCACAATTATTCCCCCAACAACACAAACACAAAACACTCACAATTATTCCCCCAACAACACAAACACAAAACACTCACAATTATTCCCCCAACAACACAAACACAAAACACTCACAATTATTCCCCCAACAACACAAACACAAAACATTCACAATTATTCCCCAACAACACAAACACAAAACATTCACAATTATTCCCCAACAACACAAACACAAAACACTCACAATTATTCCCCCAACAACACAAACACAAAACACTCACAATTATTCCCCCAACAACACAAACACAAAACACTCACAATTATTCCCCAACAACACAAACACAAAACATTCACAATTATTCCCCAACAACACAAACACAAAACACTCACAATTATTCCCCAACAACACAAACACAACAGGAAACCATTCCTTTTGAGCATAACTTCTGCTTCTCAGCAGATGTTGCATTGGCTTGGCCAAAGCTGCAGATTTTTACACTGTGAGAAATCTCACAACACCAAGTTAGAGTCCAACCAGTTTATTTGATAGTAATCCCACAAGCTTTTGGAAACGGTGTTCCATTGTCAGGTGTGTAGCCTGGATTTTAACCTGGTGTTGTGAAACCTCTTAATGTGTTTACCCCAGTCCAACGCCAGCATCTCCACATCACGATTTTCACACTAACTGTCTACCAGCTTTGTGACTTTGCTGTTGTCTAACTGAATATTGATATCCCCTTTGTAAATCCGAGGGTGTCATCTTTAGGACTTCTTTCTTGAAAGGCTGACTTGGTCAAAGATGCAGATTTTCACACTAACAGCCTATCAGCTTTGCTGCTCTGCTGCCCTGCAGCTGGATGCTGATTTAAACCCACGGTGGTTCCTTAAGAGCCTAAATGCAGGAGCAGAATTAATTCATTCGGCCCATCGATCCTGACTGATAAATTTCTCAGTCCCATTCTCCTGCATTTCCTCCATAACCTTTCATCCCTTTAACAATCAAGAGCCTGTCTTAAATACACTCAGTGTCGTTCTGTGGCAATGAATTCCACAGATTCACCTCCCTCTAGCTGAAGAAATTCCTCCCTGTCTCGGTTCTAAAAGCTCATCCCTTTATTCTGAGGCTGTGCCCTCGATCCGAGTCTCTCCTAATAATGGACACATCTTCCCCACGTCCACTCTATCCAGGCTTTTCATTGCTCTATAAATCCCAGTGAGATCCCTCTTTCATCCTTCTACACTCCATCGAGTACAGACCCCGAATCCATGAACACTCCTCAAACGTAAAGCATTTTATTCCTGGGATCATTCTCGTTCTGTCCATCAGACATCTGGTTCCACAGAGACACCTTATTCTATCCTACCTCACTGTAATTATTCCCAAGAATAGTTGGGAATGTATTTAACTTGGGAAGGATTAACTTCAACCACTTTGCTAAGTGCTGAAAAATCCTTTTCTGCATCAGATTATTTCAGTTTTATTCCTGCTCGAAGGGATGAGCCCTTTTCACTGCTGATGCTGCAGGTAGTTTTTGAACTGTTGGCTTTGAGAGAAATAGCGCTGGATTAGTCAGATCCTTCCATTATTCTCCAAGTTATTCAGCACTCACTTTACAGACAGCTGCACTTGCTGCTCGTTTTTATGGCTGGGTAACTTTAGCAGCATTTCGAGAATGGGAATATATATTCTAGTTTGTAGTTAATGGATTGGTACCCTGGAGTTTGGGGCAGTTTATACTCTGGTTGTACCAGTTAAAAGTTCAATTCTGACACAGGATATTTATCCATAAGCCAGTGTTTCGCCATAGCCCAGTGCAACTCTGGGTCTTTAAATATGACCCAGTGTAAACCCGGGTATGTAAATATATTGCAATGTAAAGCAATAGTGAGGGAGCGCAGTCAGAGGGTCAGTAATGAGGGAGAGCAGCATGGTTGCAGAGTCAGCCCTGAGGGAGTGCCGCACTGTCAGAGGGTCAGTACTGAGGGAGTGCCGCACTGTCAGAGGGTCAGTGCTGAGGGAGTGCCGCACTGTCAGAGAGTCAGTACGGAGGGAGTGCCGCACTGTCAGAGGGTCAGTGCTGAGGGAGTGCCGCACTGTCAGAGGGTCAGTACTGAGGGAGTGCCGCACTGTCAGAGGGTCAGTGCTGAGGGAGTGCCGCACTGTCAGAGGGTCAGTACTGAGGGAGTGCCGCACTGTCAGAGGGTCAGTACTGAGGGAGTGCCGCACTGTCAGAGGGTCAGTGCTGAGGGAGTGCCGCACTGTCAGAGGGTCAGTGCTGAGGGAGTGCCGCACTGTCAGAGGGTCAGTGCTGAGGGAGTGCCGCACTGTCAGAGGGTCAGTACTGAGGGAGTGCCGTACTGTCAGAGGGTCAGTGCTGAGGGAGTGCCGCACTGTCAGAGGGTCAGTGCTGAGGGAGTGCCGCACTGTCAGAGGGTCAGTGCTGAGGGACTGCCGCACTGTCAGAGAGTCAGTACTGAGGGAGTGCCGCACTGTCAGAGGGTCAGTACTGAGGGAGTGCCGCACTGTCAGAGGGTCAGTACTGAGGGAGTGCCGCACTGTCAGAGAGTCAGTACTGAGGGAGTGCCGCACTGTCAGAGGGTCAGTGCTGAGGGAGTGCCGCACTGTCAGAGGGTCAGTACTGAGGTAGTGCCGCACTGTCAGAGGGTCAGTACTGAGGGAGTGCCGCACTGTCAGAGAGTCAGTACTGAGGGAGTGCCGCACTGTCAGAGGGTCAGTGCTGAGGGAGTGCCGCACTGTCAGAGAGTCAGTACTGAGGGAGTGCCGCACTGTCAGAGGGTCAGTACTGAGGTAGTGCCGCACTGTCAGAGGGTCAGTGCTGAGCGAGTGCCGCACTGTCAGAGGGTCAGTACTGAGGGAGTGCCGCACTGTCAGACGGTCAGTAGTGAGGGAGTGCCGCACTGTCAGAGGGTCAATGCTGAGGGAGTGCCGCACTGTCAGAGAGTCAGTACTGAGGGAGTGCCGCACTGTCAGAGGGTCAGCGCTGAGGGGGTGCCGCACTGTCAGAGCGTCAGTACTGAGGGATTGCCGCACTGTCAGAGAGTCAGTACTGAGGGAGTGCCGCACTGTCAGAGGGTCAGTACTGAGGGAGTGCCGCACTGTCAAAGGGTCAGTGCTGAGGGAGTGCCGCACTGTCAGAGAGTCAGTACTGAGGGAGTGCCGCACTGTCAGAGGGTCAGTGCTGAGGGAGTGCCGCACTGTCAGAGGGTCAGTACTGAGGGAATGCCGCACTGTCACTGGGTAAGTACTGAGGGAGTGCCGCACTGTCAGAGGGTCAGTACAGAGGGAGTGCCGCACTGTCAGAGGGTCAATACTGAGGGAGCGCCGCACTGTCAGAGAGTCAGTACTGAGGGAGTGCCGCACTGTCAGAGGGTCAGTACTGAGGGAACGCCGCACTGTCAGAGGGTCAGTGCTGAGGGAGTGCTGCACTGTTGGGGGGAGTGTGAGGGAGTGCTGCACTGTCAGGAGGAGTGTGAGGGAGTGCTGCACTGTCGGGGGGAGTGTGAGGGAGTGCTGCACTGTCAGG
Organism: Prionace glauca; assembly: GCA_037974335.1. Taxonomy (NCBI): domain Eukaryota; kingdom Metazoa; phylum Chordata; class Chondrichthyes; order Carcharhiniformes; family Carcharhinidae; genus Prionace; species Prionace glauca. The sequence continues at coordinate 141,100,229 of CM075725.1, read as the reverse complement.
AGGAGTGTGAGGGAGTGCTGCACTGTCGGGGGGAGTGTGAGGGAGTGCTGCACTGTCGGGGGGAGTGTGAGGGAGTACCGCACTGTCAGGGGGAGTGTGAGGGAGTGCCGCCCTATCGGGGGGAGTGAGAGGGAGTGCTGCACTGTCGGGGGGAATGTGAGAGAGTGCCGCACTGTCGGGGGGAATGTGAGGGAGTGCTGCACTGTCCGGGGGAGTGTGAAGGAGTGCTGCACTGTCGGGGGGAGTATGAGGGAGTGCCGCACTATCGGGGGGAGTGTGAGGGAGTGCTGCACTGTTGGGGGGAGTGTGAGGGAGTGCCGCACTGTCGGGAGGAGTGTGAGGGAGTGCCACACTGTTGGGGGGAGTGTGAGGGATTGCCGCACTGTTGGGGGGAGTGTGAAGGAGTGCTGCACTGTCGGGAGGAGTGTGAGGGAGTGCCGCACTGTTGGGGGGAGTGTGAGGGAGTGCCGCACTGTCAGGGGGAGTGAGAGGGAGTGCTGCACTGTCGGGGGGAATGTGAGGGAGTGCCGCACTGTCGGGGGCAATGTGAGATAGTGCCGCACTGTCGGGGGAAATGTGAGGGAGTGCTGCACTGTCCGGGGGAGTGTGAAGGAGTGCTGCACTGTCGGGAGGAGTGTGAGGGAGTGCCGCACTGTTGGGGGGAGTGTGAGGGAGTGCCGCACTGTCAGGGGGAGTGAGAGGGAGTGCTGCACTGTCGGGGGGAATGTGAGGGAGTGCCGCACTGTCGGGGGGAATGTGAGGGAGTGCTGCACTGTCGGGGGGAGTGCTGCACTGTCGGGAGGAGTGTGAGGGAGTGCCGCACTGTTGGGGGGAGTGTGAGGGAGTGCCGCACTGTTGGGGGGAGTGTGAGGGATTGCCGCACTGTCGGGGGGAGTGTGAAGGAGTGCTGCACTGTCGGGAGGAGTGTGAGGGAGTGCCGCACTGTTGGGGGGAGTGTGAGGGAGTGCCGCACTGTCAGGGGGAGTGAGAGGGAGTGCTGCACTGTCGGGGGGAATGTGAGGGAGTGCCGCACTGTCGGGGGGAATGTGAGGGAGTGCTGCACTGTCGGGGGGAGTGTGAGAGAGTGCTGCACTGTCGGGGGGAGTGTGAGGGAGTGCTGCACTGTCGGGGGAGTGTGTGGGAGTGCCACACTGTCGGGAGGAGTGTGAGGGAGTGCTGCACTGTCGGGGGGAGTGTGAGTGAGTGCTGCACTGTCGGGGGGAGTGTGAGGGAGTGCTGCACTGTTGGGGGGAGTGTGAGGGAGTGCCACACTGTCGGGTGGAGTGTGAGGGAGTGCCGCACTATTGGGGGGAGTGAGAGGGAGTGCCGCACTGTCGGGGGGAGTGTGAGGGAGTGCCGCACTGTCGGGGGGAGTGTGAGGGAGTGCCGCACTGTCGGGGGGAGAGTGAGGGAGTGCTGCACTGTCGGGGGGAGTGTGAGGGATTGCTGCACTGTCGGGGGGAGTGTGAGGGAGTGCTGCATTATCGGGGGGAGTGTGAGGGAGTGCTGCACTGTCAGGGGGAGTGTGAGGGAGTGCTGCACTGTCAGGGGGAGTGTGAGGGAGTGCTGCACTGTCAGGGGGAGTGTGAGGGAGTGCTGCACTGTCGGGGGGAGTGTGAGGGAGTGCTGCACTGTCGGGGGGAGTGTGAGGGAGTGCTGCACTGTCGGGGGGAGTGTGAGGGAGTGCTGCACTGTCGGGGGGATTGTGAGGGAGTGCTGCACTGTCGGGGGGAGTGTGAGGGAGTGCTGCACTGTCGGGGGGAGTGTGAGGGAGTGCCGCACTGTCGGGGGGAGTGTGAGGGAGTGCCGCACTGTCGGGGGGAGTGTGAGGGAGTGCTGCACTGTCGGGGGGAATGTGAGGGAGTGCTGCACTGTCGGGGGGAATGTGAGGGTGTGCTGTACTGTCGGGGGGGAGTGTGAGGGAGTGCTGCACTGTCGGGTTGAGTGTGAGGGAGTGCTGCACTGTCGGGGGGGAGTGTGAGGGAGTGCTGCACTGTCAGGGGGAGTGTGAGGGAATGCTGCACTGTCAGGGGGAGTGTGAGGGAGTGCTGCACTGTCGGGGGGAGTGTGAGGGAGTGCTGCACTGTCAGGGGGAGTGTGAGGGAGTGCTGCACTGTCAGGGGGAGTGTGAGGGAGTGCTGCACTGTCGGGTGGAGTGTGAGGGAGTGCTGCACTGTCGGGGGGGAGTGTGAGGGAGTGCTGCACTGTCGGGGGGAGTGTGAGGGAATGCTGCACTGTCAGGGGGAGTGTGAGGGAGTGCTGCACTGTCGGGGGGAGTGTGAGGGAGTGCTGCACTGTCAGGGGGAGTGTGAGGGAGTGCTGCACTGTCAGGGGGAGTGTGAGGGAGTGCTGCACTGTCGGGGGGAGTGTGAGGGAGTGCTGCACTGTCGGGGGGGAGTGTGAGGGAGTGCTGCACTGTCAGGGGGAGTGTGAGGGAGTGCTGCACTGTCAGGGGGAGTGTGAGGGAGTGCTGCACTGTCGGGGGAGTGTGAGGGAGCGCTGCACTGTCGGGGGGAGTGTGAGGGAGTGCTGCACTGTCGGGGGGAGTGTGAGGGAGTGCTGCACTGTCGGGGGGAATGTGAGGGAGTGCCGCACTGTCGGGGGGAGTGTGAGGGAGTGCCGCACTGTCGGGGGGAGTGTGAGGGATTGCTGCACTGTCGGGGGGAGTGTGAGGGAGTGCCGCACTGTCAGGGGGAGTGTGAGGGAGTGCTGCACTGTCAGGGGGAGTGTGAGGGAGTGCTGCACTGTCGGGGGGAGTGTGAGGGAATGCTGCACTGTCAGGGGGAGTGTGAGGGAGTGCCGCACTGTCGGGGGGAGTGTGAGGGAGTGCTGCACTGTCAGGGGGAGTGTGAGGGAGTGCCGCACTGTCGGGGGGAGTGTGAGGAGTGCTGCACTGTCGGGGGGAGTGTGAGGGAGTGCCGCACTGTCGGGGGGAGTGTGAGGGAGTGCCGCACTGTCAGGGGGAGTGTGAGGGAGTGCCGCACTGTCGGGGGGAGTGTGAGGGAGTGCTGCACTGTCGGGGGAGTGTGAGGGAGTGCCGCACTGTCGGGGGGAGTGTGAGGGAGTGCTGCACTGTCGGGGGGAGTGTGAGGGAGTGCTGCACTGTCGGGGGGAGTGTGAGGGAGTGCTGCACTGTCGGGGGGAGTGTGAGGGAGTGCTGCACTGTCGGGGGGAGTGTGAGGGAGTGCTGCACTGTCGAGGGGAGTGTGAGGAATGCTGCACTGTCAGGGGGAGTGTGAGGGAGTGCCGCACTGTCGGGGGGAGTGTGAGGGAGTGCTGCACTGTCAGGGGGAGTGTGAGGGAGTGCCGCACTGTCGGGGGGAGTGTGAGGGAGTGCTGCACTGTCGGGGGGAGTGTGAGGGAGTGCCGCACTGTCGGGGGGAGTGTGAGGGAGTGCCGCACTGTCAGGGGGAGTGTGAGGGAGTGCCGCACTGTCGGGGGGAGTGTGAGGGAGTGCCGCACTGTCGGGGGGAGTGTGAGGGAGTGCTGCACTGTCGGGGGGAGTGTGAGGGAGTGCTGCACTGTCGGGGGGAGTGTGAGGGAGTGCTGCACTGTCGGGGGGAGTGTGAGGGAGTGCTGCACTGTCGGGGGGAGTGTGAGGGAGTGCTGCACTGTCGGGGGGAGTGTGAGGGAGTGCCGCACTGTCGGGGGGAGTGTGAGGGAGTGCTGCACTGTCGGGGGGAGTGTGAGGGAGTGCTGCATTGTCGGGGGGAGTGTGAGGGAGTGCTGCACTGTCGGGGGGAGTGTGAGGGAGTGCTGCACTGTCGGGGGGAGTGTGAGGGAGTGCTGCACTGTCGGGGGGAGTGTGAGGGAGTGCTGCATTGTCGGGGGGAGTGTGAGGGAGTGCTGCATGATTGGAAGTGCAGTCTTTTTGTTGTGAATATTAAATAGGGAACTGCCGACTCTGTCAAGTTGATGTAAAATATTCCACCGCCTCTCTTTGCGTAAAGTGAGGGCGAGTTCTCCCTGGTGTTCTGAATTTTCCCTCAATCAACATCAACTAAACAAATTGTCAGTACCTTATGCCACTGCTGTTCTTCTGAGCTTGTTGTCTGACTGTGACCTTTCCTGTATCATCACACTTTGAATAATTCATTTCCCAATTTCCTGAAGTTATGGAAAGGGCTGGAAAAACAGAAGTCTTCCTTTCTTCATCCTGACTGATTTTTATTCTCTTCCTCTCCTCTCTTTTCCTCTCTCTCTCTCTCTCTCTCTGCTGTTTTCCCTCTTCCTTCCTCACCCTCTCTGTCCCCCTCTCTTTCGGCCCCGTTCTAACTCTGGGGAAGTGAGTGAGCTTTGGACTGAGTTGTCATCTCACCAAGTTTCTCTGTGCTTTCCTCTGTCCTGCCCCTGGTGGTCAGCTCAGCCACTGCGCCGAATGGCAGCACCATCCTGGGGCCCATTGACAGACAGCCGGTTGATGTGGTGGGAATGAGTGGGGAGTGAGTGTGATTAACCCTGCGGTAACCCAGCGCTCTGCAGTACTTAGTGAACACAAGGTCCTTTCACATCTCAGGGTTGTGAGGGCGCTGCGTACTTTCACACACACATACAGCAGCACCTTCTGAAACACGGAGTCGAGCTGGAATCCGGGCTTTTTGCGGGATGTGACACCAACAACATGATGGGAATTCTGTGGAGAGAGGAGGGAGCATCATTAAAACGAGGCATGTAATCCACAGGGTCCCATCCCCAAACTTCAGAAAGATACTCCAAAAATCAGATTCCAATTAGGGCCTGGGTAATGAGGATGCTGCTGGAGAACTCACACACAGCTACCTGACGGCACTCAACAGGAAAGAGTGCTGCCTCTGGCTATTTATCACTGAGCCATCTCCAGTCCTAACATCCATTGCATTGGTACCTTTGTCATGATAGTTAAAACCAGGCAGCAGCGAAGATCAAATTCAGGTGGAGGATTTTGCTGTCTGAACTGAAACCTAGAATCGTAGAATCCTACAATGCAGAAGGAGGCCATTCAGCCCATTGAGTCTGCACCGAACACGATCCCACCCAGGCCCCATCCCCTTAATCCCATACATTTACCCTAGCCAGTCCCCCTGATACTGAGGGGAAATTTAGCATGGCCAATCCACCTAACCTGCACAACAGTCAATAGTAAACGCCTAACCTGGTATAAATGGAAGCATCAAGTAGTGTTTAAGTAAAAGTTTATTTATTAGTCACAAGTAAGGCTTACATTAACACTGTAATGAAGTTATTGTGAAATTCCCCTATTTGCCACTGTTTGGCACCTGTTCGTTTCAATGCATCTTAACCAGCACGTCTTTCAGACTGTGGGAGGAAACCGGAGCACTCAGAGGAAACCCACGCAGACACGGGGGGAATGTGCAAACTCCACACAGACAGTAATCCGATCCAGGAATCGAACCTGGGTCCCTAGTGCTGTGAGGCAGCAGTGCTAACCACTGTGCCGCCCATAATAACTTTAATGAAATCGTTATACATTGTTTATTAAAAGTTTAATAACTCTATAAAATGGTCTGAAGCGAGAATGGAGCTTATGTGACACAAAGCTAATGAATGTGCTAAGTGGCACTGTTAGACAGGATAAAGCACAGGGAAATCTAATCACACTTAACTAAGTGTAGCTATCAAATGTGGAGCTTTGAGAATCGCCTCAACTGGAAATATAAAATTCCACAAATGGCCCATTGTTTAAATGGAAAACAACAACATTAAATATTAAATGTACTGAGGGAAGCTAGCTGAGAGTAAATGGAAGTTACTGCAACAATCTTTAGCAACACTTAGTGAAGCAACTCAACCCTTTCGATGTGTCCCAAGCTCATTATTGAAGCAATACCTTATTGACCACATGGAGCATTGTGTACAGTTCCTGTTATCACATCCAAAATGGATGGTGCAAATGGAGGTCAGGATCGAGAGCCAACAACAACTTGTCTTGACGTGACGCCTTTGCGGTAACAGAAGCCCCGAGAGTTTCCACAGGAGCATTGTACAGCAAAATGAAGCACTGAGCTGGGTGATGTTAGGGGCGGGCAGGAGCGTGAGAGAGTTCGCAGTGGAGGAAAGTAGAGGCCGTTCTCTTGGCATTCCCGGGTGATCCCGGGATAGTGAACACTTTTAAAGGGAGGACAGGGATTTTGTGGTCCTGATAGATATGGCAGCCAATGGGCTGAACCAGTTGTCAGGAATCTATCCCAGGAATTAGCCTGGTAAACCTTCACTGCACTCCCTCCATAGCAAGGACATCCTTCCTCAGATAAGGACAGCAAATCTGTACACGATACTCCAGGTGTGGCCTCACCCAAAGTAAATATTTTCGGACGGAGATAAGGAGAGATTTCTTCACCCAGAGGGTGGTGAATGTGTGGAATTCACTACCACAGGAAAGAGTTGAGGCCAAAACATTGTGTGATTTCAAGAAGAAATTAGAGAGAGCTCTTGGGGCTGAAAGTATCAAGGGATATGGGAGGAAGGGGGGGTCAGGATATTGAATTTGATCAAAATGAATGGCAGAGCAAGCTCGAAGGGCCAAATGGCCTCCTCCTCCTTCTACGTGGTAATATCAGTGAACAATGGGATAAGCAAAGGGAGTGGTTCGAAGGGTTAAGAGATGGAGATGGTGATAGCATTCATATGATGACAGATACAGAAACCACAGGAAGGACAGCATTGAATGTAACACAGCCAGTTTAATATAAACCATTGCTGAGATGTTACGCTGACCTAGTGGAATCTCTTCAGACAATTTCTGCTTCCTTTGATGTTCTCCTGCAGAATGATAACTGCTAATGGTAGAAATCAAATCTCTCAGCTGGAAGGAATCCAACACTTTAATCCTATAAACCCTGCTCTCCTTCCTCATGAGCTTCTCAAAGTGTTGGTATCCAGTCAGCTGTTTCCTTTCTAACCCCACCTTTCTCTCAGTCGACAAGTCCGCTCCCATCCCACCCACACAGATTACCATCCATGATTGGGAACCACAGATTCCACCTTGTCCAACTGCTGTGTTATCCCCGACTGTGGGCCTCGCTCCTCACCTTGGGCCCCATGCACTCTGAGCCTGACCCCTGGAGTCACAGGTAGACAGGACGGTGAAGAGGGTGTTTAGCACACTGGCCTTCATCAGTCAGGGCATTGAGGATCAGAATTGGGACATTATGGCCATAATCCCACCCGAGACCAACGGACAATTCCATTCTGCCCATTCCAATTCCAGGGTGGGAATGCCGGTAAAATTCCAGCCTATGTTACAGTTGTGTAAGTCATTGGCGAGGCCTCAGATTGGGTACTGTTTTATTCACCCTGTTATGGCAAAGACATTGATAAACTGAACAGAACACAGAGAAGATTTACGAAGATGCACACATTATCTTGCAATAGCGGGAGCACTGGGGATGGGTTAGTTGGAGGCAGTGACTCTTCACTCACCTAAAGAAGGGATGACACTCCGGAAGCTTGTGCTACCAAATAAACCTGTTAGACTTTAACCTGGTGTTGTGAGACTTCTTACTGTACCCACCCCTGCCCAACACTGGCATCTCCCACATCGTGGCACCCTCCTTCCACAGTGCCTCTGTGATGGAGGGTGTCAATGTTTGTGGATGTGGTGTCAATCAAGTGGGCTGTTTTGTCCTGGATGGTGTCAAGTTTCTTGAGTGTTGTTGGAGCAGCACCCGACCAGGCAAGTAGGGAGTTTCCATCAGACTCCTGACTTATGCCTTGTAGATGGTGGATAGGAGTCAGGAGGTGAGTTACTCACCGCAGTATTCTTAGTCTCCATCCTGCTGAGATATCCACAGTACCCAAAGGATTAGTCCAGTTCTTGAGTGTTGTTGGAGCTGCACTCACCCAGAACAACATAGCCCGCTTGATTGGTATCACATCCACACACATTGACACCCTCCATCACTGATGTACTGTGCAAGAATGTGCACCATCTATAAGATACACTGCAGCACTCAGCAAGACTCCTTAGACAGCACCTTGCAAATCTATGACAGTCCCATTTGGAAGGCCAAGGGCAGCAGACACATGGGGACACCACCACCTGCAAGTTCCCCCTCGAGCCACTCACTATCCTGACTTGGAAATACATCGTAAGAAGTCTCACAACACCAGGTTAAAGTGCAACAGGTTTAATTGGTAGCAAACACCACTAGCTTTCGGAGCACTGCCCCTTCGTCAGGGTGAGTGGGAGATATATTCACAAACAGGGCATATAAAGATACAAACTCAATTTACAGAATAATGATCGGAATGCAAATCTTTACAGCTAATGAAGTCTTAAAGGTACAGGCAATGTTAGTGGAGGCTTGTCTGTGCCTTTAAGACTTGATTACCTGTAAAGATTTGCATTCCTACCATTATTCTGTAAATTGAGTTTGAGTCTTTATATACCCTGTTTGTGAACAGAACTCACACACACCTGACGAAGGGGCAGTGCTCCGAAAGCTAGTGGTGTTTGCTACCAATTAAACCTGTTGGACTTTAACCTGGTGTTGTGAGACTTCTCACTGTGTTTATCTCAGTCCAACACCGGCATCTCCACATCTTGGAAATACATCACATTCCTTCAGTCAGTTTCTGGCCAATGGTAACCCCCAGGATGTTAATAGTGGGGGGGATTCAGTGATGGTAATTCCATTGAATATCAAGGAACGATGGTTGGATTCTCCTCTGTTGGTGATAGCCATTGCCTGGCTCTTATGGGGCACAAATGTTACTTGCCAGCCCACCCCTGGATATTGCCCAGATCTTGCTGCCTTTGGATATGGACTGCTTCAGTATCTGAGGAGCTGTTACTGAACACTGAGCTATCAGCAAACATCCCCACTGCTGACCTTACAATGGAAGGAAGACCATTGATTGTTAGGGTGAAAAATACAGCTATTCAACTGTAGTGTACTTCATTTCCTCACTCTTGAGCAAACCAGAGGAGTTTCAGACAAGGCCTTCAGTATGGACGATATTACAGGCTTGCCCCAGTGCATTGCCTTGATGCCAAAGGCTGTCACTTTCACCACATCTTCGGAGATCAGCTCCTTTATCTGTGTTTGACCCAAGGCTGTAATGAGATCAGGAGCTGAGCCCTGGTGAAACCCGAAGCCAGCGTTACTGAGCAGGTTATTGCTGAACAGGAGCTCATTGTTAGCACTGACCCTTCCATCACTTTACTGATGATCGAGAGTAGACTGATTGGAGGGAATTAGCCAGGTTGGATTTGTCCTGTTTCTTGTGTTCAGGGAAATTTTCTCCATTGCTGGGTAGATGCCAGTGTTGTTAATGTACTGTAACAATTTGACAAGGGGAAAAACAAGTTCTGGAGCACTAGCCTTCAGTATTATTGCTGGAATATTGTCAGGACATATAGTCTTTCCAGCATCTCCTGCCTGCTGCCTTTTCATGGAGTGAATCAAATTGGCTAAAGGCTGAGAGAGAGGGTAGTTTTCCCTCCAACAGGAATCGTAGCAGACGCGGAATACAGCATGACCTCGGGTGGGATTTTCCAGTTTTGGGACAAGCATGGGCAGAAAATCCCGCCCCATATCTGTGAAGCCTCTGGAGGCAGTTATAATGTACCTATAGATCCTGGACCGGTAGATGGGCGCGCAACAGCTCAGTGACTAGCACTGCTGGCTGTGCAGACACATGGATTTGGGCCTGTGTCTGTGGGAGTTTGCGCATTCTCCCTGTGGTTGCGTGGGTTTCCTCCGGGCGCTCCGGTTTCCTCCCACACCCCAAAGATGTGCTCTCAGGCTAATCGGTTTTTACCAAATTGACACTATTTCTTCCCTGAATCTGACTGAGTAGGGTTCCATTCGTAGCCATGCAGGGTAGAATAGGTGTAGGGTGATGTGGCGGCGCAGGCTCGTTGGGCCGAAGGGCCTGTTTCCCATGCTGGATTGTTCTTTGTTCTTTGTTCTTTGTATAGTGTGGACATATAGAGTGTGGTGTTGTGTGACTGTGTTCGATGTAGGGATGCCGGTGTTAGACTGGGGTATAGTGTGGACATATAGAGTGTGGTGTTGTGTGAGTGTGTTCGATGTAGGGATGTCCGTGTTGGACTGGGGTATAGTGTGGACATATAGAGTGTGGTGTTGTGTGACTGTGTTCGATGTAGGGATGCCCGTGTTAGACTGGGGTATAGTGAGGACATATAGAGTGTGGTGTTGTGTGACTGTGTTCGATGTAGGGATGCCCGTGTTAGACTGGGGTATAGTGAGGACATATAGAGTGTGGTGTTGTGTGACTGTGTTCGATGTAGGGATGCCGGTGTTAGACTGGGGTATAGTGAGGACATATAGAGTGTGGTGTTGTGTGAGTGTGTTCGATGTAGGGATGTCCGTGTTGGACTGGGGTATAGTGTGGACATATAGAGTGTGGTGTTGTGTGACTGTGTTCGATGTAGGGATGCCCGTGTTAGACTGGGGTATAGTGAGGACATATAGAGTGTGGTGTTGTGTGACTGTGTTCGATGTAGGGATGCCCGTGTTAGACTGGGGTATAGTGAGGACATATAGAGTGTGGTGTTGTGTGATTGTGTTCGATGTAGGGATGCCCGTGTTAGACTGGGGTATAGTGAGGACATATAGAGTGTGGTGTTGTGTGACTGTGTTCGATGTAGGGATGCCGGTGTTAGACTGGGGTATAGTGAGGACATATAGAGTGTGGTGTTGTGTGACTGTGTTCGATGTAGGGATGCTGGTGTTAGACTGGGGTATAGTGAGGACATATAGAGTGTGGTGTTGTGTGACTGTGTTCGATGTAGGGATGCCCGTGTTAGACTGGGGTATAGTGTGGACATATAGAGTGTGGTGTTGTGTGACTGTGTTCGATGTAGGGATGCTGGTGTTAGACTGGGGTATAGTGAGGACATATAGAGTGTGGTGTTGTGTGAGTGTGTTCGATGTAGGGATGCCCGTGTTAGACTGGGGTATAGTGAGGACATATAGAGTGTGGTGTTGTGTGACTGTGTTCGATGTAGGGATGCTGATGTTAGACAGGGGTATAGTGAGGACATATAGAGTGTGGTGTTGTGTGACTGTGCTCGATGTAGGGATGCCCGTGTTAGACTGGGGTATAGTGTGGACATATAGAGTGTGGTGTTGTGTGACTGTGTTCGATGTAGGGATGCCCGTGTTAGACTGGGGTATAGTGAGGACATATAGAGTGTGGTGTTGTGTGACTGTGCTCGATGTAGGGATGCCCGTGTTAGACTGGGGTATAGTGAGGACATATAGAGTGTGGTGTTGTGTGACTGTGTTCGATGTAGGGATGCCCGTGTTAGACTGGGGTATAGTGAGGACATATAGAGTGTGGTGTTGTGTGAGTGTGTTCGATGTAGGGATGCCCGTGTTAGACTGGGGTATAGTGAGGACATATAGAGTGTGGTGTTGTGTGACTGTGTTCGATGTAGGGATGCTGGTGTTAGACTGGGGTATAGTGAGGACATATAGAGTGTGGTGTTGTGTGACTGTGTTCGATGTAGGGATGCTGATGTTAGACTGGGGTATAGTGTGGACATATAGAGTGTGGTGTTGTGTGATTGTGTTCGATGTAGGGATGCCCGTGTTAGACTGGGGTATAGTGTGGACATATAGAGTGTGGTGTTGTGTGACTGTGTTCGATGTAGGGATGTCGGTGTTAGACTGGGGTATAGTGTGGACATATAGAGTGTGGTGTTGTGTGATTGTGTTTGATGTAGGGATGCCCGTGTTAGACTGGGGTATAGTGTGGACATATAGAGTGTGGTGTTGTGTGACTGTGTTTGATGTAGGGATGCCCGTGTTAGACTGGGGTATAGTGAGGACATATAGAGTGTGGTGTTGTGTGACTGTGTTCGATGTAGGGATGTCGGTGTTAGACTGGGGTATAGTGAGGACATATAGAGTGTGGTGTTGTGTGACTGTGTTCGATGTAGGGATGCCCGTGTTAGACTGGGGTATAGTGAGGACATATAGAGTGTGGTGTTGTGTGACTGTGTTCGATGTAGGGATGCTGGTGTTGGACTGGGGTATAGTGAGGACATATAGAGTGTGGTGTTGTGTGACTGTGTTCGATGTAGGGATGCTGATGTTAGACTGGGGTATAGTGTGGACATATAGAGTGTGGTGTTGTGTGATTGTGTTCGATGTAGGGATGCCGGTGTTAGACTGGGGTATAGTGAGGACATATAGAGTGTGGTGTTGTGTGACTGTGTTCGATGTAGGGATGCTGGTGTTAGACTGGGGTATAGTGTGGACATATAGAGTGTGGTGTTGTGTGACTGTGTTCGATGTAGGGATGCTGGTGTTGGACTGGGGTATAGTGAGGACATATAGAGTGTGGTGTTGTGTGACTGTGTTCGATGTAGGGATGCTGATGTTAGACTGGGGTATAGTGTGGACATATAGAGTGTGGTGTTGTGTGATTGTGTTCGATGTAGGGATGCCGGTGTTAGACTGGGGTATAGTGAGGACATATAGAGTGTGGTGTTGTGTGACTGTGTTCGATGTAGGGATGCCCGTGTTGGACTGGGGTATAGTGAGGACATATAGAGTGTGGTGTTGTGTGACTGTGTTCGATGTAGGGATGCTGGTGTTGGACTGGGGTATAGTGAGGACATATAGAGTGTGGTGTTGTGTGACTGTGTTCGATGTAGGGATGTCGGTGTTAGACTGGGGTATAGTGAGGACATATAGAGTGTGGTGTTGTGTGATTGTGTTCGATGTAGGGATGCCCGTGTTAGACTGGGGTATAGTGAGGACATATAGAGTGTGGTGTTGTGTGACTGTGTTCGATGTAGGGATGCCGGTGTTAGACTGGGGTATAGTGTGGACATATAGAGTGTGGTGTTGTGTGACTGTGTTCGATGTAGGGATGCCCGTGTTAGACTGGGGTATAGTGAGGACATATAGAGTGTGGTGTTGTGTGATTGTGTTCGATGTAGGGATGCCGGTGTTAGACTGGGGTATAGTGTGGACATATAGAGTGTGGTGTTGTGTGACTGTGTTCGATGTAGGGATGCTGGTGTTAGACTGGGGTATAGTGAGGACATATAGAGTGTGGTGTTGTGTGACTGTGTTCGATGTAGGGATGTCGGTGTTAGACTGGGGTATAGTGAGGACATATAGAGTGTGGTGTTGTGTGACTGTGTTCGATGTAGGGATGTTGGTGTTAGACTGGGGTATAGTGAGGACATATAGAGTGTGGTGTTGTGTGACTGTGTTCGATGTAGGGATGCCGGTGTTAGGCTGGGGTATAGTGAGGACATATAGAGTGTGGTGTTGTGTGACTGTGTTCGATGTAGGGATGTCGGTGTTAGACTGGGGTATAGTGTGGACATATAGAGTGTGGTGTTGTGTGACTGTGTTCGATGTAGGGATGCCGGTGTTAGACTGGGGTATAGTGAGGACATATAGAGTGTGGTGTTGTGTGAGTGTGTTCGATGTAGGGATGCCCGTGTTAGACTGGGGTATAGTGAGGACATATAGAGTGTGGTGTTGTGTGACTGTGTTCGATGTAGGGATGCCCGTGTTAGACTGGGGTATAGTGAGGACATATAGAGTGTGGTGTTGTGTGACTGTGTTCGATGTAGGGATGTCGGTGTTAGACTGGGGTATAGTGAGGACATATAGAGTGTGGTGTTGTGTGACTGTGTTCGATGTAGGGATGCTGGTGTTAGACTGGGGTATAGTGAGGACATATAGAGTGTAGTGTTGTGTGACTGTGTTCGATGTAGGGATGCCCGTGTTAGACTGGGGTATAGTGTGGACATATAGAGTGTGGTGTTGTGTGACTGTGTTCGATGTAGGGATGCTGGTGTTAGACTGGGGTATAGTGTGGACATATAGAGTGTGGTGTTGTGTGACTGTGTTCGATGTAGGGATGCTGGTGTTAGACTGGGGTATAGTGAGGACATATAGAGTGTGGTGTTGTGTGACTGTGTTCGATGTAGGGATGCTGGTGTTAGACTGGGGTATAGTGAGGACATATAGAGTGTGGTGTTGTGTGACTGTGTTCGATGTAGGGATGCCCGTGTTGGACTGGGGTATAGTGAGGACATATAGAGTGTGGTGTTGTGTGACTGTGTTCGATGTAGGGATGCTGGTGTTAGACTGGGGTATAGTGAGGACATATAGAGTGTGGTGTTGTGTGACTGTGTTCGATGTAGGGATGCTGGTGTTAGACTGGGGTATAGTGAGGACATATAGAGTGTGGTGTTGTGTGACTGTGTTCGATGTAGGGATGCTGGTGTTAGACTGGGGTATAGTGAGGACATATAGAGTGTGGTGTTGTGTGACTGTGTTCGATGTAGGGATGCCCGTGTTAGACTGGGGTATAGTGAGGACATATAGAGTGTGGTGTTGTGTGAGTGTGTTCGATGTAGGGATGCTGGTGTTAGACTGGGGTATAGTGAGGACATATAGAGTGTGGTGTTGTGTGACTGTGTTCGATGTAGGGATGCCCGTGTTAGACTGGGGTATAGTGTGGACATATAGAGTGTGGTGTTGTGTGACTGTGTTCGATGTAGGGATGCCCGTGTTGGACTGGGGTATAGTGAGGACATATAGATTGTGGTGTTGTGTGACTGTGTTCGATGTAGGGATGCCCGTGTTAGACTGGGGTATAGTGAGGACATATAGAGTGTGGTGTTGTGTGACTGTGTTCGATGTAGGGATGCCCGTGTTGGACTGGGGTATAGTGAGGACATATAGAGTGTGGTGTTGTGTGACTGTGTTCGATGTAGGGATGCCCGTGTTAGACTGGGGTATAGTGTGGACATATAGAGTGTGGTGTTGTGTGACTGTGTTCGATGTAGGGATGTCAGTGTTAGACTGGGGTATAGTGTGGACATATAGAGTGTGGTGTTGTGTGACTGTGTTCGATGTAGGGATGCCGGTGTTAGACTGGGGTATAGTGAGGACATATAGAGTGTAGTGTTGTGTGACTGTGTTCGATGTAGGGATGCTGGTGTTAGACTGGGGTACAGTGTGGACATATAGAGTGTGGTGTTGTGTGACTGTGTTCGATGTAGGGATGCCGGTGTTGGACTGGGGTATAGTGAGGACATATAGAGTGTGGTGTTGTGTGACTGTGTTCGATGTAGGGATGCTGGTGTTAGACTGGGGTATAGTGAGGACATATAGAGTGTGGTGTTGTGTGACTGTGTTCGATGTAGGGATGTCGGTGTTAGACTGGGGTATAGTGAGGACATATAGAGTGTGGTGTTGTGTGACTGTGTTCGATGTAGGGATGCCGGTGTTAGACTGGGGTATAGTGAGGACATATAGAGTGTAGTGTTGTGTGACTGTGTTCGATGTAGGGATGCCGGTGTTAGACTGGGGTATAGTGAGGACATATAGAGTGTGGTGTTGTGTGACTGTGTTCGATGTAGGGATGCCGGTGTTAGACTGGGGTATAGTGTGGACATATAGAGTGTGGTGTTGTGTGACTGTGTTCGATGTAGGGATGCCCGTGTTAGACTGGGGTATAGTGAGGACATATAGAGTGTGGTGTTGTGTGACTGTGTTCGATGTAGGGATGCCCGTGTTAGACTGGGGTATAGTGTGGACATATAGAGTGTGGTGTTGTGTGACTGTGTTCGATGTAGGGATGCCGGTGTTGGACTGGGGTATAGTGAGGACATATAGAGTGTGGTGTTGTGTGACTGTGTTCGATGTAGGGATGCTGGTGTTAGACTGGGGTATAGTGAGGACATATAGAGTGTGGTGTTGTGTGACTGTGTTCAATGTAGGGATGCCCGTGTTAGACTGGGGTATATTGAGGACATATAGAGTGTGGTGTTGTGTGACTGTGTTCGATGTAGGGATGCCCGTGTTGGACTGGGGTATAGTGTGGACATATAGAGTGTGGTGTTGTGTGACTGTGTTCGATGTAGGGATGCTGGTGTTAGACTGGGGTATAGTGAGGACATATAGAGTGTGGTGTTGTGTGACTGTGTTCGATGTAGGGATGCCGGTGTTAGACTGGGGTATAGTGAGGACATATAGAGTGTGGTGTTGTGTGACTGTGTTCGATGTAGGGATACCCGTGTTAGACTGGGGTATAGTGTGGACATATAGAGTGTGGTGTTGTGTGACTGTGTTCGATGTAGGGATGCCCGTGTTAGACTGGGGTATAGTGTGGACATATAGAGTGTGGTGTTGTGTGACTGTGTTCGATGTAGGGATGCCCGTGTTAGACTGGGGTATAGTGAGGACATATAGAGTGTGGTGTTGTGTGACTGTGTTCGATGTAGGGATGCCGGTGTTAGACTGGGGTATAGTGAGGACATATAGAGTGTAGTGTTGTGTGACTGTGTTCGATGTAGGGATGTTGGTGTTAGACTGGGGTATAGTGAGGACATATAGAGTGTGGTGTTGTGTGACTGTGTTCGATGTAGGGATGCCCGTGTTGGACTGGGGTATAGTGTGGACATATAGAGTGTGGTGTTGTGTAACTGTGTTCGATGTAGGGATGCCCGTGTTAGACTGGGGTATAGTGAGGACATATAGAGTGTGGTGTTGTGTGACTGTGTTCGATGTAGGGATGCTGGTGTTAGACTGGGGTATAGTGCGGACATATAGAGTGTGGTGTTGTGTGACTGTGTTCGATGTAGGGATGCCGGTGTTAGACTGGGGTATAGTGTGGACATATAGGGTGTGGTGTTGTGTGACTGTGTTCGATGTAGGGATGCTGGTGTTAGACTGGGGTATAGTGTGGACATATAGAGTGTGGTGTTGTGTGACTGTGTTCGATGTAGGGATGCCCGTGTTAGACTGGGGTATAGTGAGGACATATAGAGTGTGGTGTTGTGTGACTGTGTTCGATGTAGGGATGCCCGTGTTAGACTGGGGTATAGTGAGGACATATAGAGTGTGGTGTTGTGTGACTGTGTTCGATGTAGGGATGCTGGTGTTAGACTGGGGTATAGTGAGGACATATAGAGTGTGGTGTTGTGTGATTGTGTTCGATGTAGGGATGCTGGTGTTAGACTGGGGTATAGTGAGGACATATAGAGTGTGGTGTTGTGTGACTGTGTTCGATGTAGGGATGCCCGTGTTAGACTGGGGTATAGTGAGGACATATAGAGTGTGGTGTTGTGTGACTGTGTTCGATGTAGGGATGTTCGTGTTAGACTGGGGTATAGTGAGGACATATAGAGTGTGGTGTTGTGTGACTGTGTTCGATGTAGGGATACCCGTGTTAGACTGGGGTATAGTGAGGACATATAGAGTGTGGTGTTGTGTGACTGTGTTCGATGTAGGGATACCCGTGTTAGACTGGGGTATAGTGTGGACATATAGAGTGTGGTGTTGTGTGACTGTGTTCGATGTAGGGATGCTGGTGTTAGACTGGGGTATAGTGAGGACATATAGAGTGTGGTGTTGTGTGACTGTGTTCGATGTAGGGATGTTGGTGTTGGACTGGGGTATAGTGAGGACATATAGAGTGTGGTGTTGTGTGACTGTGTTCGATGTAGGGATGTTGGTGTTAGACTGGGGTATAGTGAGGACATATAGAGTGTGGTGTTGTGTGACTGTGTTCGATGTAGGGATGTCGGTGTTAGACTGGGGTATAGTGAGGACATATAGAGTGTGGTGTTGTGTGACTGTGTTCGATGTAGGGATGCCGGTGTTAGACTGGGGTATAGTGAGGACATATAGAGTGTGGTGTTGTGTGACTGTGCTCGATGTAGGGATGCCGGTGTTAGACTGGGGTATAGTGTGGACATATAGAGTGTGGTGTTGTGTGACTGTGCTCGATGTAGGGATGCCCGTGTTAGACTGGGGTATAGTGAGGACATATAGAGTGTGGTGTTGTGTGACTGTGTTCGATGTAGGGATGCCCGTGTTAGACTGGGGTATAGTGAGGACATATAGAGTGTGGTGTTGTGTGACTGTGTTCGATGTAGGGATGCCGGTGTTAGACTGGGGTATAGTGTGGACATATAGAGTGTGGTGTTGTGTGACTGTGCTCGATGTAGGGATGCCCGTGTTAGACTGGGGTATAGTGAGGACATATAGAGTGTGGTGTTGTGTGACTGTGTTCGATGTAGGGATGCCCGTGTTAGACTGGGGTATAGTGAGGACATATAGAGTGTGGTGTTGTGTGACTGTGTTCGATGTAGGGATGCCCGTGTTAGACTGGGGTATAGTGAGGACATATAGAGTGTGGTGTTGTGTGACTGTGTTCGATGTAGGGATGCCCGTGTTAGACTGGGGTATAGTGAGGACATATAGAGTGTGGTGTTGTGTGACTGTGTTCGATGTAGGGATGTCGGTGTTAGGCTGGGGTATAGTGAGGACATATAGAGTGTGGTGTTGTGTGACTGTGTTCGATGTAGGGATGCCGGTGTTGGACTGGGGTAAGCTCAGTAAGAAGACTTCTTATCTATGCTTCTGCACTGCTGACCACCCAAGGTTATCACAGTGAGTTACACCTGTGGGAGTATATTCTGACACCCGCTGATATCACCACGTGAATATCGCACAATCCACATTCCACTGTCACAGAATTGATTGCACTTTGCCCTCAGTCTTTGTAAAATGTTCACTGAGACTCCAAACAGTTTAATCATTTTGTTACGACAGAGCTTTTCGTTTCCGTGTTTATGCAATTTGGAGGGAAGTGCTGGATCGCTAGTGTTTTTTACACCAACAGAGGCACTTTCTTACATAAGAGGCACTTTTCTCTCCAGTGGTGATTTGTGAATCAGAATCGAATTCGGTATCAGTGTGAGTTTTACCCCATCGGTTCCTGCACGCTGCTCGATAAACTTGGTGATTTACCCCAGTGTCGGATATAATCGCAAGTACCAAGCACCAGACTCAACGTTATACTCACTGCCAAGAGCAGGAATAATCCCCAGGGCTCCTGGGATCGAAACTGCAGGCTGCAGAAACAAGACACAATACAATCAAACATTGCTTCAAATACCACCCATCACCCAAGCTCTGACTGTAACGTTACATTCTGTACCCTCTCCTTTCCCTGCCTCCTTACCTCGCCCAGCCTGCGAGTGAGTCCAGATCCGCGGCTTTGTGTTTGAGCTTAGACTCAGAGTGCAGAAAGAGACCTCTCTGCCCATTGAACCCGCACCCATAACAGTACCATCCAGACCCCATAAGATATAGGAGCAGGATTACACCCATCAAGTCTGCTCCATCATTCCATCATGGCTGACCGGAACAGCACAGTGGTTAACACTGATGCCTCACAGCACCAGGGACCCAGGTTCGATTCCCGACTCGGGCCATTGTCTGTGTGGAGTTTGCACATTTTCCCCGCGTCTGTGTACGTTTCCTCCGGGTGCTCCGGTTTCCTCCCACACTCCCAAAGATGTGCGGGTTAGGTTGATTGGCCGTGCCAAATTACTCCTGAGTGTTAGGGGGATGCTAGAGGGATTAGTAGGGTAAAGAATGTGGGGTTACAGGGATAGGGCCTGGGTGGGAATGTTATCAGTACAGGTTCAATGCACCAAGTAGCCTTCCTCTGTACTCTAAGTATTTTATGATAAGTTTCTCAACCCCAACTTCCCACCCCTTCCCCATAATCTTCGACCCCCTTACCAATCAAGAACCTATCTACCTCTGTCTTAAATACTCTCAGTGCCGTGGCCTCCACATCCTCCTGTGGCAATGAATTCCACAGATTCACCACCCTCTGGCTGAAAGAAATTCCTCCTCATCTCGGTGCAACTGCATAAGATGCGCTTACAGAGGTCTGGTGCTGATTCAATGGACTGAACGGGTTCTGTCTGCACCGTAGTGATTCCATGATTCCCTAGAAACAGAATATACAATTGGATACGCAGCACTTCCTGATGCCTCAGGAAAGCAGCCAGCATGGTGCAGTATCTAAACATTGCGTGTATACCGAAATCAAACCTAATCCTGTCTCAAAGACAGGCTCCCTCAAAACCAGGGCTTGCAAAGAGGTATTTATCTGGATGGTAATGTGCTTAAGCAGTGTGAGCAAGGTGGTCATGTGAATGATATTGCTAATACCATCAATCTGGCTGAATGGACCCTGCGTGTTATAGATGAAAAATCAGAGGTCAAAGTAAGCCCCCGATAACAGCCGAAAGGATAGAACATCAGTGCACCCAACTGATGGAGAGAATTAATTGTTTACTGAGTGTTTAGATTGAATTTACAGAGAGAGCAGCAATGTGTGTTACAGAGAGAGCAGCAATGTGTGTTACAGAGAGAGCAGCAATGTGTGTTACACAGAGAGAGCAGCAATGTGTGTTACAGAGAGAGAGCAGCAATGTGTGTTACAGAGAGAGAGCAGCAATGTGTGTTACACAGAGAGAGCAGTAATGTGTGTTACAGAGAGAGAGCAGCAATGTGTGTTACAGAGAGAGAGCAGCAATGTGTGTTACAGAGAGAGCAGCAATGTGTGTTACAGAGAGAGCAGCAATGTGTGTTACAGAGAGAGCAGCAATGTGTGTTACAGAGAGAGAGCAGCAATGTGTGTTACAGAGAGAGCAGCAATGTGTGTTACACAGAGAGAGCAGCAATGTGTGTTACAGAGAGAGAGCAGCAATGTGTGTTACAGAGAGAGAGCAGCAATGTGTGTTACAGAGAGAGCAGCAATGTGTGTTACAGAGAGAGCAGCAATGTGTGTTACAGAGAGAGCAGCAATGTGTGTTACACAGAGAGAGCAGCAATGTGTGTTACAGAGAGAGAGCAGTAATGTGTGTTACACAGAGAGAGCAGCAATGTGTGTTACAGAGAGAGAGCAGCAATGTGTGTTACAGAGAGAGCAGCAATGTGTGTTACAGAGAGAGAGCAGCAATGTGTGTTACAGAGAGAGCAGCAATGTGTGTTACAGAGAGAGAGCAGCAATGTGTGTTACAGAGAGAGAGCAGCAATGTGTGTTACAGAGAGAGAGCAGCAATGTGTGTTACAGAGAGAGCAGCAATGTGTGTTACAGAGAGAGAGCAGCAATGTGTGTTACACAGAGAGAGCAGCAATGTGTGTTACAGAGAGAGAGCAGCAATGTGTGTTACAGAGAGAGCAGCAATGTGTGTTACAGAGAGAGAGCAGCAATGTGTGTTACAGAGAGAGAGCAGCAATGTGTGTTACAGAGAGAGCAGCAATGTGTGTTACAGAGAGAGAGCAGCAATGTGTGTTACAGAGAGAGAGCAGCAATGTGCGTTACAGAGAGAGCAGCAATGTGTGTTACAGAGAGAGAGCAGCAATGTGTGTTACAGAGAGAGAGCAGCAATGTGTGTTACAGAGAGAGCAGCAATGTGTGTTACAGAGAGAGAGCAGCAATGTGTGTTACAGAGAGAGAGTAGCAATGTGTGTTACAGAGAGAGCAGCAATGTGTGTTACACAGAGAGAGCCGCAATGTGTGTTACAGAGACAGAGCAGCAATGTGTGTTACAAAGAGAGAGCAGCAATGTATGTTACAGAGAGCAGCAATGTGTGTTACAGAGAGAGAGCAGTAATGTGTGTTACAGAGAGAGAGCAGCAATGTGTGTTACACAGAGAGAGCAGCAATGTGTGTTACAGAGAGAGCAGCAATGTGTGTTACAGAGAGAGCAGCAATGTGTGTTACACAGAGAGAGCAGCAATGTGTGTTACAGAGAGAGAGCAGCAATGTGTGTTACAGAGAGAGCAGCAATGTATGTTACAGAGAGATCAGCAATGTGTGTTACACAGAGAGCAGCAATGTGTGTTACAGAGAGAGCAGTAATGTGTGTTACACAGAGAGAGCAGCAATGTGTGTTACAGAGAGAGAGCAGCAATGTGTGTTACAGAGAGAGAGCAGCAATGTGTGTTACAGAGAGAGCAGCAATGTGTGTTACAGAGAGAGAGCAGCAATGTGTGTTACACAGAGAGAGCAGCAATGTGTGTTACAGAGAGAGCAGCAATGTGTGTTACAGAGAGAGCAGCAATGTGTGTTACAGAGAGAGAGCAGCAATGTGTGTTACAGAGAGAGAGCAGCAATGTGTGTTACAGAGAGAGAGCAGCAATGTGTGTTACACAGAGAGAGCAGCAATGTGTGTTACAGAGAGAGCAGCAATGTGTGTTACAGAGAGAGCAGCAATGTGTGTTACAGAGAGAGCAGCAATGTGTGTTACACAGAGAGAGCAGCAATGTGTGTTACAGAGAGAGTAGCAATGTGTGTTACAGAGAGAGAGCAGCAATGTGTGTTACAGAGAGAGAGCAGCAATGTGTGTTACAGAGAGAGCAGCAATGTGTGTTACAGAGAGAGAGCAGCAATGTGTGTTACAGAGAGAGAGCAGCAATGTGTGTTACAGAGAGAGAGCAGCAATGTGTGTTACACAGAGAGAGCAGCAATGTGTGTTACAGAGAGAGCAGCAATGTGTGTTACAGAGAGAGCAGCAATGTGTGTTACAGAGAGAGCAGCAATGTGTGTTACACAGAGAGAGCAGCAATGTGTGTTACAGAGAGAGTAGCAATGTGTGTTACAGAGAGAGCAGCAATGTGTGTTACAGATATGAGCAATAATGTTTGTCATGTGCTGGAGATCAGTGGGGGGATTAAATGAAAGGAACATAATAAAGCAGATCTGAGCAGAGAGGAGAGGAGGGGAGATGAGGAAATTGACAAGAGTTGGGACGAGATGGGGGGAACGAGGTGGAGGGAATTTGGGAATGTTGAGGAATGGAATGGTGTTTTGCGATGGAAGGATAGGAAGAGAAGGGAAATGTAGTTGGGGACAGAGCAGGCGGTTAGGTAAGCGAGGTATATGTAAAGGGTGGAGGGAATTAGATATCTGATGGGATGGCAGAGGAGGGGTGAGTTTGACTGAAGGTGTCAGTAATCGAGGGAGATAAGGGGAAGGGAGGAGAGTAATTCCTACAACCTGTCCATCTCCGTTATCACCATACAGGCACTCACTATTCGAAAATGTGTTTTTTTTAATGTTGCTACCCTGTAAAGCCCCCAAATTATCAACAGAATCAGACTTCTGACTGGAGCAGACGAAATGCTGCCATAGATTCTTGAATATGCTTTTTTTGATGATGAGGATTTTGTGTCCATTGATTAAAATACCGCTAGCTTTGAAATATTGTGTGGGGTTGAAATCCCTGGGTTCTTGTTAGTTCTTTCTTACAATCAGTGACATTTCCAACTGCTATTTGTCTTTCTGACATTGACTCTTTCATAGCCCAATAACAGAAATGTTCTGGTAAATAACTCACCCAAAGCACCGTCACCTAATTGAAGAATTCACTCCTTAATAACAATAAAAGGTGGAGGATCCAGTCACAGAGGGAGGAACCGAGTCCCAGGTCACAGAGTTTAGTGGGAATAATGGTATTAAAGGCTGAGCTGTGGTCGGTAAGTAGGAGTCTGATATAGGTGTCTGAGCCAGAGGGGGAGTGAGAGCGAAAGCATGAGAGTGGGGCTGAAAAAGATTGAAAGAGGGAGAACGGGTGAGAGCAAGAGCAGCAGACAGTGGGAGCTCTCTTCCCATACCCCATCTCACATTCAGGAAGATTTCTCTTCCTCCTCTCGAACAAGAATCTTTCCCTTCTCTCTGCCCCCTCAGGTTTCTCCATCCTCACTCAATCTTCCTCTCCTCTGCTCCTCCCCAACATGTAGAGAGCCTTTTTACTCAGTCTGGTTTTTTATCTCACACGTTCCTGTGGCCCAACCTTTCCAAATCTCTTCCTGATCAGTTACCCCCTCGCCTGCCCTCTTACACCCTCACATTGCCTTTCCAAATCTCTTCCTGATCAGTTACCCCCTCGCCCTGCCCTCTTACACCCTCACATTGCCTTTCCAAATCTCTTCCTGATCAGTTACCCCCTCACCCTGCCTTCGTCAGCCCTCACATTGCATTTCCAAATCTCTTCCTGATCAGTTACCCCCTCACCCTGCCCTCTTACACCCTCACATTGCCTTTCCAAATCTCTTCCTGATCAGTTACCCCCTCGCCCTGCCCTCTTACACCCTCACATTGCCTTTCCAAATCTCTTCCTCATCAGTTACCCCCTCACCCTGCCCTCTTATACCCTCACATTGCCTTTCCAAATCTCTTCCTGATCAGTTACCCCCTCGCCCTGCCCTCGTCAGCCCTCACATTGCATTTCCAAATCTCTTCCTGATCAGTTACCCCCTCACCCTGCCCTCTTACACCCTCACATTGCCTTTCCAAATCTCTTCCTCATCAGTTACCCCCTCACCCTGCCCTCTTATACCCTCACATTGCCTTTCCAAATCTCTTCCTGATCAGTTACCCCCTCGCCTGCCCACTTACACCCTCACATTGCCTTTCCAAATCTCTTCCTGATCAGTTACCCCCTCGCCCTGCCTTCGTCAGCCCTCACATTGCCTTTCCAAATCTCTTCCTGATCAGTTACCCCCTCACCCTGCCCTCTTACACCCTCACATTGCCTTTCCAAATCTCTTCCTGATCAGTTACCCCCTCGCCCTGCCCTCTTACACCCTCACATTGCCTTTCCAAATCTCTTCCTGATCAGTTACCCCCTCACCCTGCCCTCGTCTGCCCTCACATTGCCTTTCCAAATCTCTTCCTGATCAGTTACCCCCTCACCCTGCCCTCTTACACCCTCACATTGCCTTTCCAAATCTCTTCCTGATCAGTTACCCCCTCACCCTGCCCTCGTCTGCCCTCACATTGCCTTTCCAAATCTCTTCCTGATCAGTTACCCCCTCGCCCTGCCCTCTTACACCCTCACATTGCCTTTCCAAATCTCTTCCTGATCAGTTACCCCCTCGCCCTGCCCTCTTACACCCTCACATTGCCTTTCCAAATCTCTTCCTGATCAGTTACCCCCTCGCCCTGCCCTCGTCTGCCCTCACATTGCCTTTCCAAATCTCTTCCTGATCAGTTACCCCCTCGCCCTGCCCTCTTATACCCTCACATTGCCTTTCCAAATCTCTTCCTGATCAGTTACCCCCTCGGCCTGCTTTCTTCAGCCCCCATGTTGCCTCACTCCAACATCTGTGGACATTGAGTGTGGGGATTACTGATAGGACACCCACTTATAATGACCACAAGGATGAAATTGCTGCAACAAAGATCCATTGTGACAGTGCGGTGTTACAGTGGTTGGCGCTGCTGCCTCACAGCGCCAGGGACACAGGTTCCATTCCCAACTTGGGTCACTGTCTGTGTGATGTCTGCATGTTCTCCCCATGTCTGTGTGGGTCTCCTCAGGGTGCTCCGGTTTCCTGCCACAGTCCGAAAGACATGCGGGTTAGGTAGATGGGCCATGATAAATTAACCCTAGTGTCAGGGGATTGGCTAGGATAAATACATGGCATTAAGGGGATAGGGGCTCTGTGGGATTGTGGTTGGTGCAGACCTGTGGGCTGAATGGCCTCCTTCTGCACTGTAGGATTGTCTGATGGTCGGGGACTAAGATAGTGCAGCCAGAGGAAATCAGTGATAATCTCTGATAATCTCCCCCACCCTGGACCTTATTCTCATTCTCTCAATCCCACTGTCTGGCTGTGTCTCACTCTCTCCCTCCATCGCTCTCTAACCCCGTTCCCTCTCACCCTTTCCAGCACTCTCACTCTCCAGCTCTTTCCAGCCCTTTCACTCCCTCTCTCACATTCTCTCTCGCTTTCTCTCCAGTTCTCCCTCACTTTCTTTCTTTTTCTCCTGCTCTCCAGCTCTCTCTAGCTTTCTCTCTCTCTCAATTACTAAGTCTTATTTTCTCTTATTCTATATGTCTGATTCACCTCCATTCCTTCTTTCTCTCTCACTCTGTCTCCCTCTCTCACACAGTCAGTCCAGTAATGCTTATAAATATTTCTATTTCATCCTTAGTCTGTTATGCTCTCATTCTCATTGTCCCACCTGTCTGGCTCACTCTCTTTCATTATCCCTCTTTCTCTCTCTTTCCTACTTGCTCTCTCCACACCTTTCTCTCTTTCCCTCCTTTTGTCTCTCTTTCTGATTTCTGCTCTGTGTTAATCTCCTATTGTTTCCTCTCTGTGTCGCTCTCTCTCCGTTTTTATCTCTGTCTCTTCTCTCTCTGTTACTCAAGTTTTTTTTTCTCTCTGCCACCTTCTCTCTATCTGGCTGCCTCTGCTTATCTCTCTTTCTCCGTCATCATCTCTCTCTCTCTCTCTTTCTTTCTCTCTATTTCCCTCACACCTTTGTTTCTTTGTTGATCACTCATTTTACTTTCTCTCTCTCTCACTGGCTCACTGTCTCTCGATTACTCTTTCCTGATACCACACTGTCACCTTCAGTGTCCTGGATCATGTTCGACTACCCAGCTCCTTCAGAGAGCCAGACCAGGTAAGGACAGCAGATTTCCTTCCCTGAAGGAACCAGATGGGTTTTTCTGACAATCGACAATGGTTCCATGGTCATCAGTAGACTTTTAATTCCAGATTTTTCTTATTGAATTTGAATTCCATCATTTGCCGTGACGGGATTTGAACCCACATCCATAGGACATTACCCTGCATCCCTGCATTACTAGTCCAGCGACAATACCACAACACCACTGCCTCCCCACATTGTGTACTGCAGTTTTGCTCATGAGTTTCCATATTTATCTGTTCTGTGTAAGTCCCTCTCATTGCTGAATATAATATTTCCAGCTTTAAATTAATGATAAATATTTAATCTCTTTAGAATTCCCTCCGCTTGTGAGCCTAAAGGCATCCGATATGATGCTAGGTAGACAGCAATAGCTCAGCTGAAGGCACAGAATATCTTGGGGTTGTGTGCCTGAGCCCCTCAAGAAATTAGCTTTTTTTAAAATTACAACCAAAGAATAGCTGAACGTTCCGAACGGCATTTGTTAACAAAAGGAAGTACGAAAGAGCTGCCGGTCTTTCAACTGTCACAACGTTTACAGTCTGGTCTATCTCACACTGTCTGTAATAATATTTATTCTGTGGAGGAAAGGCCCCTGTATTAATCCCGGGGGAACTCCATGTTACAGTATAACCAATGGCACTGTGCTGTGATGGCCAGCTTGTTTCAGCCTCTCGGTTGCTGTTTGGCTTCTTCATAATCTTTATTTCTTTGATCCAACTCCACACACGATTCCCCATCAACAAATAGAGCCACTTGTGGGCCCTTTATGGGACTTACATTGAATAATTGACATCAAGTTAGGATTCAATTGGAAGGTCGGTTAACCCACTCCTAACACAGCTAACTAAGTGGCCCCGTATCATTACAGCAGGACTAAAGGGATAGTGCTTTATTGCACAAAATGAAATAATGGAAAACCAGCCCATGGTGAACACTACAAATCCCAACCAGGACAACGGAGTAATGGACCCACTCAGGGGCTTGCTTTATACAGAGCTCGGTATACGAGCTCCACCAGGTGGGTTCAGTACCAATCCTCAGGGAGCTCGTATTCAACAGGCATTCCTACACTGAAGCTAATCCCTTGCAAATTCTGGGGGTAATCACAGTGAGTATCAATAGAAAGCAGGTAGGAATTGGGGAGATCATTTGTGGCCCATT
Source organism: Prionace glauca (assembly GCA_037974335.1). Taxonomy (NCBI): domain Eukaryota; kingdom Metazoa; phylum Chordata; class Chondrichthyes; order Carcharhiniformes; family Carcharhinidae; genus Prionace; species Prionace glauca. The sequence continues at coordinate 141,072,800 of CM075725.1, read as the reverse complement.
GTGGAACCCAAGTGGTAGTGTAATGAAACATTTACCTTGTGAAGTTATTGCTTGCTACTGGAGTATCCTTCGCCCACTATCCTTGATCCAGGAGAGATTACAGAGATAGGAATGAGTGAGGCCATGGGGGGAGGTATTAAAGTCAAGGTGTGACTTACCCAGGAGCTGGTGTGGGCCAGTAAGCACCGGGGTGATTGGGGAAAAGGACTTGGTGCAAATTAATTAACAGAGTTAGGATATCAAAGTTTCAGAACTTGTGCAATCAGTCACATTAGAAAAGCTCAGGTTAGAGATAACAACGATAGGATGGGGAAAGGTGCATCAGAGAGATCACTGGGTCTTTGTGGACTGGTTCCTTTGGTGCTGGCAGTGATCCCTCTTTCTGTGCTGCTGATTTCAAAATCTGTGCCCGCACCTTCAATCGGTTCACACTTGTACCTGCACTAAGTCACTCAGTCCCTGAACATTGATCCCAGTAAGTCTCTTATTATCAATGCACATCTTAGATGGTGTTATCCATGATCTGAATTTACTGGAGACAAGGCTGGTTATAAACCTAATCCTTCACTGAACATTACACTAACAATGTACAATACAGTCTCAACCCAAAACGCTACATATCTCTCTGTTGTCAAGTGAGTTTACATCAATGATGTTGTAGACCTATACATTTACATGTTTACCATTAACTCTTTATATTACACCTCCCCCAAAACTCTCTGATTCCAATAAATATATTCTTAATATTAGTCTATATCTCCCTCTCCATCCTCATTTCTGCTTCTCAAGGAGAACCTTCTGGAAGTTTTGTCAGTCTCCCCCACCTTGTTCACATCTCCCAGGGAGGTTTGCTGGGATTCGAATCCTCCAACATCCTGTCTGGATCCGCGATTCATCCGAGAACTCTGGGTCTGTTCTCGATGGAGTTCAGAAGGATGACGTGGGACCTCATCAAGACTTACGGGATACTGAAAGGCCTGGATAGAGTGGACACGGGGAAGGTGTTTCACTAGGGTCCAAGGTTACAGTAAAGTCAGAGGCTGGTGAATCTGTGGAATTCATTGCCACAAAAGGCCGTGGAGAACTGGTCACTGAGTGTATTTAGGACAGAGGTAGATAGGTTCCTGGGATCTTCCAATGGATAGCAATAGATTTGTGGCATTCCAGTATCTCCTAATGGATGGAAATATGTGCCAGCATTCCCATGATCTTCCAATGGTGAAGACTCTGTCAGAGAGCCGGGGAACAGGAAACTGGCCACCAATAACTCCTGGCATCAGCAGTTCAGAGAAGCACATGGAAAAAGTGAAATATAACCAGGATCTGCAGGGGTAACTGCTGAAACAGTAAATGGATTCTCTGGGCAGACCACATCTGGAATGTTGTGAGGGATCTTGGACACCGTTTCTAAGGAAGGAAATGCTGGCCTTTGGTAGGGTCCAGACGAGACTCACGAGAATGATCCCAGGAATGAAAGGCTTGGTGTATGGAGAGCGTATGAGCTCTCTGGGTCTGTGCTCAATGGAGTTTAGAAGGATGAGGGGGGGATCTCATTAAAACTTACAGAATACTGAAAGGCCTGGATAGAATGGAGGTCGGGAAGATGTTTCCATTGGTAGGGGAGATTAGGATCTGAGGGCACAGAGTAAAGGGACGACACTTTAGAAACTGAGATGGGGAGGAATTTCTTCAGCTGGAAGATGATGAATCTATGGGATTCATTGTGACAGAAGGCTGTGGAAACCAGGTCATTGAGTGTATTTAAGACAGAGACACATAGGTTCTTGAATGGTAAGGGGATCAAAGGTTACAGTGAAGAGGCGGGAGAATGGGGTTGAGAAACTTATCAGCCATGACTGAATGGCAGAGCAGACTCGATGGGCCCAATGGCCTAATTCTGCTCCTATATTTTATTGTCTTCCTGATTATATGGGCAGTTCGTCCATTCCATTGATGGCCACCTTCTTTTGCCTCTTCTTATTACTCCACTCTTTATCAGATAAGATCTTAGATTTTGAGTCTTGTCCGGTGCTTTGCAATTCCAGTCTCTAATCCAAATGGATTCACCTGGTTGGGATTCTGGTAAATCATGCTGTTTGTGGGGTGGATCTGAGTTTCTGATCTGACTTTCCCTGCTACTCCGGCTCGTTGCTCCCTTACTCTCTATATCAGTATATGCTGTATGCTCTCGATATTACTCTCTACATCAGTATATGCTGTATGCTCTCTATATTACTCTCTATATCAGTATATACTGTGTGCTCTCTATATTACTCTCTATATCAGTATATGCTGTATGCTCTCTATATTACTCTCTATATCAGTATATGCTGTATGCTCTCTATATTACTCTATATCAGTATATACTGTATGCTCTCTATATTACTCTCTATATCAGTATATGCTGTGTGCTCTCTATATTACTCTCTATATCAGTATATGCTGTATGCTCTCTATATTACTCTCTATATCAGTATATGCTGTATGCTCTCTATATTACTCTCTATATCAGTATATGCTGTATGCTCTCTATATTACTCTCTATATCAGTATATGCTGTATGCTCTCTATATTACTCTCTATATCAGTATATGCTGTATGCTCTCTATATTACTCTCTATATCAGTATATGCTGTATGCTCTCTATATTACTCTCTATATCAGTATATGCTGTATGCTCTCTATATTACTCTCTATATCAGTATATGCTGTATGCTCTCTATATTACTCTCTATATCAGTATATGCTGTATGCTCTCTATATTACTCTCTATATCAGTATATACTGTGTGCTCTCTATATTACTCTCTATATCAGTATATACTGTGTGCTCTCTATATTACTCTCTATATCAGTATATACTGTGTGCTCTCTATATTACTCTCTATATCAGTATATACTGTATGCTCTCTATATTACTCTCTATATCAGTATATGCTGTATGCTCTCTATATTACTCTCTATATCAGTAAATACTGTGTGCTCTCTATATTACTCTCTATATCAGTTTATACTGTATGCTCTCTATATTACTCTCTATATCAGTATATGCTGTATGCTCTCTATATTACTCTCTATATCAGTATATGCTGTATGCTCTCTATATTACTCTCTATATCAGTATATGCTGTATGCTCTCTATATTACTCTCTATATCAGTATATACTGTATGCTCTCTATATTACTCTCTATATCAGTATATGCTATATGCTCTCTATATTACTCTCTATATCAGTATATGCTGTATGCTCTCTATATTACTCTCTATATCAATATATGCTGTATGCTCTCTATATTACTCTATATCAGTATATGCTATATGCTCTCTATATTACTCTCTATATCAGTATATGCTATATGCTCTCTATATTACTCTCTATATCAGTATATGCTGTATGCTCTCTATATTACTCTCTATATCAGTATATACTGTATGCTCTCTATATTACTCTCTATATCAGTATATGCTGTATGCTCTCTATATTACTCTCTATATCAGTATATGCTGTATGCTCTCTATATTACTCTCTATATCAGTATATGCTGTATGCTCTCTATATTACTCTCTAAATGCTAATAGAAATGTAATGGGCAAATGTGAGAGAATAGGAAGTTGAATCTGTTCTTCCCACCAGATATTCTGTCACAGCAAACTGTGCTGGAGTTGTGTGGACTGATTGCTGAAGAGTGCTACATTAAAATGATCATTCTTCTTCATTAGGGCATTTATTGTTCTCATTCCTGCTCAGCCAGTGGGTACCTGAGTGAGTTCGCTCAGTGGACAATCCATATACTTAGTTTGTGAATGAAGGATTCATGAAATTTACAGGTGAGCCTTTGTCTGAAATGACAGGATATGGAACGCCCCGGGTGGCAAACATTTCTTTTAGTGAGTGAATGATGCCTTCTGATGTTGTAACATGAGGGCATTTAACCTCAATCTATCTGGAATAATAATCAATAACTCTGAGGAATGTCTTTCCATTGATCTGAAGGTTCATCCTGAGACATCCCCATGGTCCAGACGTCTAGCCAGAGTGTAGAGAAAGATCAACTTAATATAATGTAGGTCCATTCAAAAGTCTGATGGCAGCGGGAAGAAGCTGTTCGTGAGTCAGTCTATATGTGTTCTGAGTCTTTGGTATCATTTTTCCAACAGAAGAAGGTAGAAGAGAGAATGTTCGGGGTGTGTGGGTTCCTTAATTATGTTAGCTGCTTTGCCAAGGCAACAGAAAGTGTAGACAGAGTCAGTGAATGGGAGGCTGGTTTGCGTGATGGATTGGGCTTTGTATAGTTTTTTTGTGGTCTTGGGCAGAGCAGGAGCCCAGACTGAGCTGTGATACAACCAGAAAGAATGCTTTCTATGGTGCATCTGTAAAAGTTGGTGAGAGTCCCAGCCGATATGCCAAATTCCCTTTGGAATAAAGGAATTACATTTACTATTTTACAATCTAATGGAATCTTCCCGAATCTAGGAAATTAAACCAATTATCTCACCAGCAATTTCTTTTCAGGTGAAGTCTGTCAAACTCTGAGGATGTGACAGCTCCAACAATGAGCTCAGTACCACTTCCCGTGTAATCCTCCTGAATTCATCCAGATCCTGACTTACAGCGAATTCTGGGAAATTACTTGAATTCTTTAAATTGAAGACTGGTGCAAAATATCTGTTTAATTTATCAGCAATCTCCTTATTTTCCATTGTTAATTCCCCAGATTCGCTTTCCATTGGACTATCGCTCACTTTCATAATTCTTTTCTTTTGAAAATCTCAATCGAGACATTTCTCTATCTTTCGGTCTTTATACGCCTAACTGGCTTTTACTTGGATTCTAAATTTCCTTTCCTTATCAATCTTTCAGTTATTCTTTTCATAGCCGATCAATTTTTTCACCTGCCTTCCATGTTTGTGTAATTGTATGTGTTTTCTACAAGTTTGAGACAATCTTTAACCTTTCTCAGTAAACAAGATAAGATGGGGTCTCCCCTGAGAATGTTTCCATGTATTCGGAAATATCCCCGTAACTGCCTGCCACTGCATCTCTATTGATCTAACTTACCAGTTCAGTTTCACTAACTCTGCATTCATACCTTCATAATTACCCTTATTTACGTTTTAAATATTAGTCTTGGACCCACACTCCTCTCCCTAAAATTGAATGTAAAATTCACCACTCATATTATCACTGTTACCTCGGGAAGCCTTTGCAATGAAGTTATTAATTAATCCTATCTCACTGCACAAGGGTGGCACGGTGACGCAGTTGTTAGCACAGCTGCCTCACAGCGCCAGCGATCTGGGTTCAATTCTCGCTTGGGTCACTTTCTGTGCAAAGTCTGTACATTCTCCCCGTGGGTTTCTACCAGGTGTTTCAGTTTCCTCCCACACTCCAAAGATGTGTGAGTTAGGTGGATTGGTCATCCTAAATTGCCCCTTAGCGTCAGGGGGATTAGCAGAGTAAAGATGTGGGGTTACAGGGATAGGACCAGGATGGGATTGTTGTTGGTGCAGACTCAAGGGGCTGAATGGCCTCCTTCTGCACTGTAGGGATTCTGTGAATACCAGGTCAAACACAGTCTACTTTCTGAGGGTGATCATGATCTGGACTTACACATACTGCTGAAGGCAGGGTTGTTGTAAACTGGACTCAACCCCGTGGCTACATATAGAACTGTACCTCTCCATGTTCTATTGTCATGTGATCTAATGTCACTGATGATGTAGATTTTATTATTTATATGTATATAAATTAGGGGGAGGCCGTGGCGTAGTGATGTTATCGCTAGACGAGTAATCCAGGGTAATGCTATGGGAGTGCGGGTTCGAATCCCACCAGGGCAGAGGAGGAAATTTGAATTCAATAAAAAAATCTGGAATTAAAAGTCCGCTGACCACAAAACCATTGGTGATCGTAGGGAAAACCCACCTGGTTCACTAAATCCTTTAGGGAAGGAAATCTGCCATCCTTACCTGGTCTGGTCTACATGTGACTCCAGAACCACAGCAATGTGGCTGACTCTTAACTGCCCTCAGGGCTGGGCAATAAATGCTGGACCAGCTAGAGACACCGACATCCCATGAATGAATAAAAATAAAACTATAAAACAGTAACCCTTTTATCCTCCAAAAACACCCATGCACCAATACGAGGGTGAACTGGAAATGGTCGAGGGGTTCAGGTTTCTAGGTGTCCAGATCTCCAATAACCTGTCCTGGTCCCTCCATACCAACACAAAAGTTATGAAAACCCACTTCCAATTTCTCAGGATCCTTAGGAAGTTCGGCATGTCCGCGACGAATCTTACTAATTTTTACAGATGCATTGCCCAAGCTGGTTGGGTTTAGCGATGCCCTGGGACTGAGCTGGTTGGGTTTAGCGATGCCCTGGGACTGAGCTGGTTGGGTTTAGCGATGCCCTGGGACTGAGCTGGTTGGGTTTAGCGATGCCCTGGGACTGAGCTGGTTGGGTTTAGCGATGCCCTGGGACTGAGCTGGTTGGGTTTAGCGATGCCCTGGGACTGAGCTGGTTGGGTTTAGCGATGCCCTGGGACTGAGCTGGTTGGGTTTAGTGATGCCCTGGTACTGAGCTGGTTGGGTTTAGCGATGCCCTGGGACTGAGCTGGTTGGGTTTAGCGATGCCCTGGGACTGAGCTGGTTGGGTTTAGCGATGCCCTGGGACTGAGCTGGTTGGGTTTAGCGATGCCCTGGGACTGAGCTGGTTGGGTTTAGCGATGCCCTGGGACTGAGCTGGTTGGGTTTAGCGATGCCCTGGGACTGAGCTGGTTGGGTTTAGCGATGCCCTGGGACTGAGCTGGTTGGGTTTAGCGATGCCCTGGGACTGAGCTGGTTGGGTTTAGCGATGCCCTGGGACTGAGCTGGTTGGGTTTAGCGATGCCCTGGGACTGAGCTGGTTGGGTTTAGCGATGCCCTGGGACTGAGCTGGTTGGGTTTAGCGATGCCCTGGGACTGAGCTGGTTGGGTTTAGCGATGCCCTGGGACTGAGCTGGTTGGGTTTAGCGATGCCCTGGGACTGAGCTGGTTGGGTTTAGCGATGCCCTGGGACTGAGCTGGTTGGGTTTAGCGATGCCCTGGGACTGAGCTGGTTGGGTTTAGCGATGCCCTGGGACTGAGCTGGTTGGGTTTAGCGATGCCCTGGGACTGAGCTGGTTGGGTTTAGCGATGCGCTGGGACTGAGCTGGTTGGGTTTAGCGATGCCCTGGGACTGAGCTGGTTGGGTTTAGCGATGCCCTGGGACTGAGCTGGTTGGGTTTAGCGATGCGCTGGGACTGAGCTGGTTGGGTTTAGCGATGCCCTGGGACTGAGCTGGTTGGGTTTAGCGATGCCCTGGGACTGAGCTGGTTGGCCTCCAACAACCCCAACCATCTTCCTTTGTGCCAGCTATGACTGCAACCACTGTGAAGTTTGCCTCCGCAATCACATTGGTTTGAGTTTCACTCCTTGATGCTACACTCAGTGTAATGCTGCCTTGATATGAAGGGAGGTCACTCTCACCCTCCCTCAGTTCTTTTACCTGAGTTTAGAAACATAGAAACAAAGGAAGAGGAGCCTATTTGACCCTTTGAGCCTGCTCTGTCATTCATTCTGACCATGGCTGATCATCCAACTCAATATCCTGATCCTGCTTTTTCCCCATAACCTTTGATCCCTTTCACCCCAAGTGCTCTATCCAGCCACCTCTTCAATACATTCAATGTATTTTGGCATCAACTACTTCCTGCAGTTTACAGCAATGAGACCAGGAGCCAAGTGACTCTGGTGAAACCAAACTGAGCGTCAGTGAGCAGGTTATTACTGCGTATGGTCACACTTTGTTTATTTAACTTTGCAATGCAATTTTATTCATTCGGTGCCGATTTAAAGATATACGTATAAGAAGCACAAATCCCATCAAGATCACCTGAATACCAAAGTTTTAAATGTGGGATATTTCACAGCGACTCAAAAAATGAGCGTGAACTCAGTAAGGGGAAGGGTTCTAATCCACAGCTCCATTCAGCATGATGGTCTGCTGTGAATGTAACCGTTATAGAATGAGAAAGAAAACTTTCATTCAGACCCAAATACTTCTCAAAACAATTTGTTATGAAAGTAAAACGTCACCCCTGGATTGGGTCATTGTCTGTGCAGAATCTGCACATTCTCCCCATGTCTGCATGGGTTTCCTCCGGGTGCTCTGGTTTCCCCCACAGTCTGAAAGACGTGTGCAGGTTAGGTGGATTGGCCGTGATCAATTCCCCCTCAGTGTACCCAAACAGGCCCCGGAGTGTGGTGACCAGGGGATTTTCACAGTAACTCCATTGCAGTGTTAATGTAAGCCTACTGGTGACACTAATAAATAAACTTTAAAACAGGACATACCTGAGCAATGTTCCACATTTCCTTCATTTGTGGGGGGCTAATCAACTGGGAGAGGATAGTGGGGCGTTTAGACATTATTCTGGCACGAGATGATTGAGTTGAGTAAATTATTATTCTGTTCAACTGATTCCCTCATAATTCAGTTTGCCTTCAAAGTAAAGTTTATTTATTAGTATCACAAACAGGCTTACATTAACAGCGCAATGAAGTTAATGTGAAAATCCCCTGGTTGCTACACTCTGGTGCCTGTTCAGGTACACTGGGGGACAATCTAGTCTGGTTGATGCACCTAACCAGCACGTCTTTTGGACTGTGGGAGGAAATCAGAGGAAACCCACACAGACATGGGGAGAACATGCAAACTCCACACAGAGAGTGACCCAAGCCGGGAATTGAACCCGGGTCCCTGGCGCTGTGAGGAAGCTGTGCTAACCACTGTACCATTGGGTATTTATCCTGAAAGGTGAGAGGGAGCAGCGCTTGAAAACTTTCATTGTCGGTTCCAGCTTTAAAAGTTTCCAGTCTGGTAATGATTATCCCTCAGGAGGTAGGGTGAGTGAGAGGCTTTTGCCTCTGGGACCTGTGTGTGATAGACAGCTATACTTCCTTCAAAGTGCTGAAACTCACACTTTCCTTTACTCTGCCGGGGGCAGCTGGTTAACCGGCTGCTTTCTTTTTTTCTCTCTCAGGCATTTTATGAATAAATGATTAGAATGATAAAGGAGGCTGGGTGGTGTTGGATAGTTATTAATGAACATGCCACCCTGGGTGTGTGAAGCTGCTTTGGTTAGTCTGCAGTGCTGATTGCTCTCTCAGTGGGAAATGGGAGTTAGTGCTGATCCAATTGTGCTGGCTCAGCAGTAACCTGGAGTCTTTGGACACCACTGATTAATGCATTTCTCATCATGTTGGCAGTAATAAAATGCTCCACTCCAGAACGTGGTTTCCAACTTCTGCTGCCCTTATGCTTAGGTAGTTGGAAGTAACTGGTTTCCATTAGCACAAGTGGCACAGTGGTTAGCGCTGCTGCCTCACAGTGCCAGGGACCCGCGTTCAGTTCCGGCCTCGGGTCACTGCCAGTGTGGAGTTTGCACATTCTCCCCATGTCTGCGTGGGTTTCCTCCAGTTTCCTCTCATACTCCAACGATATGCAGGTTAGGTTGATTGCCCATGTTAGATTTGTGTCAGAGGGATTAGCATGAGGTTACTGGGTAGGATTGTGGTTGGTATAGGCTCAATGGGCTGAATGGCCTCCTTCTGCACTATAGGGATTCTAGGATGTTGCTGTCCGCATCTCCGGCTGAAGAGTAACTATTGGCATGGAACGGGAGTGGAGACAGCAAATGAGACAATGAGGACAGACAAGTGGTTACACGGCTTAATAATCCAGACTGGGGTTCATTCATACAGGGATAGAATTGAAAAGCAGGAAATAAGTGTCAAATTTGTGATGGCATTTTCCCCCCTTGCCTGGATGGGTGCAGCTCCAACAACACTCGAGAAACTGGACACCACACAGGACAAAGAATCCCGTCCTATCGGCACCATATCAATAAATGCAAATGGCCTCCTTCTGTTCCGGTGTAACAGGCCTGGGGAAGGGGCTGAATGGCCTCCTTCTGTTCCTGTGTAACAGTCTTGGGGAAGGGGCTGAATGGCCTCCTTCTGTTCCTGTGTAACAGGCCTGGGGAAGGGGCTGAATGGCCTCCTCCTGTTCCTGTGTAACAGCCTTGGGGAAGGGGCTGAATGGCCTCCTCCTGTTCCTGTGTAACAGCCTTGGGGAAGGGGCTGAATGGCCTCCTCCTGTTCCTGTGTAACAGCCTTGAGGAAGGGGCTGAATGGCCTCCTCCTGTTCTTGTGTAACAGGTCTGGGGAAGGGGCTAAATGGCCTCCTCCTGTTCCTGTGTAACGGGTCTGGGGAAGGGGCTGAATGGCGTCCTCCTGTTCCTGTGTAACGGGTCTGGGGAAGGGGCTGAATGGCCTACAAGTATACAGTGTGTGCTTGTGTCTGTTGGATATTGGGGTGAGCTCACTCTGTCAGTACGATACTCCCCGTATCCCATTGCCCCAGTCATTTGCAGCTTTAATTCTCGGTGCTGATCCAGATTGGGGAAGTTTACCAGACAGTAAGATTACTCAGTGGTGACAGTTGTCACACAGTAATTCCCACCAACTGCTCTGAAATGGGTTCAAATATCTGAGCTGATGGTCAAATACTTCAAACCAAACCGCTCCCTCATTCTGACAACATTATCCACAGAATCTGCTCTTTAACATGGATATATCTATTCTCAATCCCCTCCCTTGTCTCCCTCTTCCCCAGTTTGCCTCCCATAGAATCCCGACCATGCAGAAAGAGGCCATTCGGCCCCTCGAGTATGTGCTGACTCTAGATGGAGCATGTCATCTGGACCCTGTCCCTGCACTCACCCAACTAATCACCCTAACCTATACATCGGGGGACACAATCCACCTAAACTGGACATCGTTGGACTGTGGGAGGAAACTGGAGGACCCAGAGGAAGCCCATACAGAGCGGCATGGTGGGCACTGCTGACTCACAGCGCCAGGGATCCGGGTTCAATTCCCGGCCTGGGTCACTGTCTGTGTGGAGGCTGCACACTCTCTCTGTGTGAGTTTCCTCCGAGTGCTCCAATTTCCTCCCGCAGTCTAAAGATTTGCAGGTTAGGTGAATGGGTCATGATAAATTCTCCTTCAGTGTACCCAAACAGGCTCTGGATTATAGCAACTAGGGGATTTTCACAGTAACTTCATTGCAGTGTGAATGTAAGCCTACTTGTGACTAACAAATAAACTTTACAGGGGGAGAACATGCAGACTCCAGACAGACAGTGAGCCAAGGCCGGAATTGAACACGGGTCCCCTGGCACTGTGAGGCAGCTGTGCTAACCACAGTAGCTTTCTGCCTGCACACCCAGTTGCCTTGTGCTCACTGACCGGTTTAATTTGGATCACTTGAATGCCTCTTCCTGTTCATGCTGGGCACATTTCCAAAAGTTTCCAAAGGATTCCATCAACATTACCCTGTCAAACAGCGAGAGCCGTTTGTCACTGTTTCACTTTAGACATGGTCTCATCACTGAACAGTCTGTAATGTCTGGTGATCCATTGCGACAGGTTGTTAAGTTTCATTCTGACTTAACTGGCTGGAGTTTGGCAGACCAGGCATTGACTGAAACAAATATTACCGGGTTAACAGGTTAGACTTCCCAGGAGAACCCTAATCCTCCAATCATGGGGCACCCCCAGTTGCAACAACACCCAATCCTGGAGATCCTTACTCGGCTGATACCGGAGTTGAGGGGATTGAGCTATGAGGAGAGGCTGAATAAACTAGGCTTGTACTCGTTAGAGTTTAGAAGAATGAGGGGAGATCTCATTGAGACGTATAAGATGATGAATGGGATGGATAGGATAGAGGTGGAGAGACTGTTCCCGCTCAAAAAAGACAGTAGGACTAGGGGGCACAGCCTCAAGATAAAAGGGGGGCGGTTTAGAACAGAGTTGAGGAGGAACTTCTTCACTCAAAGGGTGGTGAATCTCTGGAATTCTCTGCCCGTTGAAGTGGTGGAGGCTGCCTCGCTAAATATTTTTAAGAAACGGGTTGATGGGTTTTTGATAAGAGAAGGGATTGAGGGTTATGGGGAGAGAGCGGGAAGGTGGAGCTGAGTCACGACAGATCAGCCATGATCTTATTGAATGGCGAGGCAGGCTCGAAGGGCCAGATGGCCTACTCCTGCTCCTATTTCTTATGTCCTTATGTTCAAGCAGATTCTCAATCCCAGCAGATTCCCAATCTCAGGGGATTCCCAATCCTGGAAAATCCCTGATCTCAGTAGATCCCCAATCCCAGGATATCCTCAATGGCAGGAGATCCCTGATCCCACAGTGCCTCCATTCTGTTTTGATTTATTATTGTCACATGTATTGGGAAACAGCGAAAGGTGTTGTTTCTTGAGGCTATACAGACCCAAAGCATCGGGTCTGATAGGAGAGAAGGAAAGGAGAGGGTGTAGAATGTAGTGATACAGTGAGAGCTAGGGTGTAGATAAAGATCAACTTAATATTTGATTTGATTTATTATTGTCACATGTATAGGCACACAGTGAAAAGTATCGTTTCTTGTGCACTATACACACAAAGCATACCGTTCATAGAGTATGTAGGGGAGGAGGAAAGGAGAGGGTACGGAAGAGAGTGTTTGATATTGTCTGGCAGGGTAGCTGGGTGTGGGACGTGGCACTCAGTGAGTTGGGGAGTGGTGAAAGAGGGTTCATTCCCAGATTGGCTTTTTGAACCCAGGCAGATACCTCTCCCTGCCAATAGGAGTAGACTGGTTCCTGTCGGGAAGCTGCTTCATAAACTGAACACAATCCTGCATCCTGTAACCTCTCCCAGTGGCTGCCGTTATACCAGGGACTGGATTTCCCCGGACTCCTCACACCCATATTGTACGCAGGGTGGCATCACCCACATTGCAAGCAGCAGTCTGAGTCCATTCGGCCCAGAGACAAACCAGTCCCAATTGGCAACAGAGGAACTGGGGCTTGGGGAATATCCGCAGCCATCACACCTTCCACTGGCTGTGGTTTATTGTCATTATTCAATGATCCCTCTATCGCTCGATAACAAGTTGGCCCGTAACCCAATTCTCTCATCCCAGTCATTTCCCTTACCCCTATAAAACCTTCCTTCATCACCACTAACTGCTCCATGGCTTCACTGCTCTGTTACTCATTATCAGTGACACACACACACACACACACACCAATGCACCTGCACACACACACACACACACACACACACACACACACACTAATGCACCTGTACACACACACACACACACACCAATGCACCTGTACACACACACACACACTAATGCACCTGTATACACACACACACACACACACCAATGCACCTGTACACACACACACACACACCAATGCACCTGTACACACACACACACACTAATGCACCTGTACACACACACACACACACACACTAATGCACCTGTACACACACACACACACACACCAATGCACCTGTACACACACACACACACTAATGCACCTGTACACACACACACACACACACACACACACACACACTAATGCACCTGTACACACACACACACACACACCAATGCACCTGTACACACACACACACACACACCAATGCACCTGTATACACACACACACACCATTGAATGTTACCAAAACAAAGAAAAGTAGAACTTTGTTACAAACTGAATTTTATTCTATTCTACAGTGAATTCAAAGAGTGTTTAATCATTAGCTGTCAGAACATGGGTTATTCTAACCTTTTGTTCAGAAACATTGTAAAACTAGAATCCATATTTAATATCATTCAGCTGGTTTATATTTCGAAGTTTAACCTCAGCCTGTGTGTTTAATGAATGATGAATGTTGAGCGTACCCTCTACAGGAGAACAGCACGAGAGGGGTTATTGCTCCTTTTATTGGGGAAAAGTGAGAATTTGCAGTCTTATTGAACTGATCGAGGATTCCCTCCTTTAGAACCACACTGCAGATATTGTCCACACACTCGAGTAAAATCTTCCTCTCTCCAACAATTTAGACCATAAGATATAGGAGCAGAATTAGACCACTCGGCCCATCAAATCTGCTCCACCATTCAATCATGGCTGATAAGTTTCTCAACTCCATTCTCTCGCCCTTTCCCCATAACCTTTGATCCCCTTACCAATTAAAAACATATTTATCCCTGTCTTAAATACACGCAATGTCCCGGCCTCCATTATCTTCTGTGGCAATGAATTCCACAGATTCACCACCCTCTGGCAGAAGGAATTCCTCCTCGATTCTGAAGGGTTTGCCCTCGGATCCTTGTTCCCCCTAACTAGTGGATACATCTTCCCCACATCCACTCCATCCCGACCTTTCTGTAAATTTCAATGAGATTCCCTCCTCATCCTGCTAAACTTCATCGGGTACAGACCCAAAATCCTCAAACGCTCGCCATTCATCAAGCTTTTCACTGCTGGGATTATTCCCATGAATTTCCTCCGGACTCCCTCCATCCTTCCTTAGATATGGGGCCCAAAATTGCTCACAATATTCCAAATATGGTCTGACCAGAACCTTACAATACCTCAGCAGTACAAACCTTATAAAGCCCTTCTGACAAACACATTGTACAGTGAATCAAAAACACAATACTCGGTAGTACATGCAAAGATCCCACACACTGTGGCTTAAGGGAGCTTTGAGAAATGAATTTACTGTCAATTTGGAAATGTATTTTCTTGTTGCCACAGGAGCGAGCTTGAGACAGCCAGTGTGTACCCCGTGCTCCTCAGTCAGATTAGGGGAGGGGGTTCAAATCCTCGCTGCTGTGCCTGCGTCATCAGCACACACTCAGGAAGAGAGATGCAAGACAAAGAGCAAAGCTATAAATTGGAGAGGAGCTGATACTGCAGGGATGAGTAATATTGTCATATCGAGTTAAAGTAGCACAGGGAGACATTTCAACCTGTGATCTACAGCCCAGGAGAAATCCAAAAATAAACCAGCCTGTAATGCCGCACTATCTGTGAATAAAGAATAAAAAGGGATAAGCAAGAAACTAAAGAAAAATACACACACAAAATAGGATGGTGAAAGGATAGATTGTAAAGATTCGGAAAGAAGTTCCGAATTTAAAGGTGGCACAGTGGTTAGCACTACTGCCTCACAGCACCAGGGATCCGGGTTCGATTCCCAGCTTGGGTCACCGTCTGTGCATATTCTCCCTGTGGATTTCCTCCGGGTGCTCTGGTTTCTGCCCACAGCTCAAAGATGTGCAGGTTAGGTGGATTGGCCATGTTAAGTTTCTCCTTAGTGTGGGGGTAAATAACTGGGATTATGGGGTTAGGATCTGGGTTTGATTGTTATCAGTACAAGCTCGATGGGCTGAATAGGCTCCTCCTGCACTGTAGGGATTCTTACTTTAAGAAAAAACAATGAGGGAAGCCAAGATAAACTGGAAAACTAAGTTATGAAGAACATACATAATATATTCAACAGACACATAAATACGGAATGGGATATATTCAGCAATCTCCCAGATAATGACAGCAGGAATGAGAGAATTATGAAGTAATTATTTTGCCTCTGTGGTTACAGGAACTCTAAACTGGTGGAGATGACATTAGCAAACGAGAACAAGGAAAATGTCACCTTATTGAACTTCAGAGTGATTTGCAGAGGCCGGTACAATTTTGCCTTTTAAAAGGCCTTTAGACAATTACATGAGTAAGATGGCTATCGAGAGATATGGGCCAAGTGTGGGCAATTGGGACGAGCTTAGTTGTTTAAAATGAAAGGGCAGAATGGACAAGTTGGGTCGCAGAGCCTGATTCCATGCTGTAAACCGCTAAGACTCTGGTTCGACTATGATCGAGATGGGTCGCTGCATCTTGAAATGCAGGGTAGCATTTTACTTGCCCTCAGATAGCAGGAAAGGAGAGTGGGGAGCTGGTAACACACGAGGGTGCCACAGCAGAGACAGAGTGCTGCCATGAGTGAAGTGATGGCAATGACAGTGTTTCCAAAGAGAGATTTGTGATAAGGTTCAGCATTGACACCTCTGGTTGAAGATCCAGGAGGAACACACACAGTCTGTGACCTGGAGTAACCCATGTTAGACTCTATCCCTGGGAAAGGTGCCGTGAGCTAGCGATCTGTCAGGCAGAATGTTTATCTCATCGAGCTGTGCCGTTCTCATTAAAATACAACATAGCCAATTAGTTTGTGTTCTCTAATGAGATTACTGGAGGAATAGCCGGTGTGGGGAAAGTTTAAATCTGGACATATTCCCAATCACAGTGTGCTGAGCCAAGCAGATCTTTCACCAATGATTTTCAGTCTGGTTTATTTATATTGTGTTTCTTTCTCTGTTCGTTTCCCAATCATTGCTCCTTTCCTGGGTGTCTTTATTTGTAATTTCTGCCTTAACTCTTGATTCTCTGAAATAGGCAGGCCAGGTCAGGAGGGTGTTTAAGACAGACAGAGATAGGTTTTTGATTGGTAAGGGAAAGGTTAAGGGGAAAAGGTGGGAGAATGGGCTTGAGAAATTTGTCAGCCGTGATTGAATGGTGGAGCAAACTTGATGGGCTGAATGGCCTAACTCTACTATCCCTTCCGGCTCAACCTCACAACCTGCTCCCTCTAGTGGCCTTTCCATGAATGACCTTGCCAGTCCTGTGCTGGGCACACCCGAGGCATGGGCAGTCCTGAGAACTTGTGACCTTGGATTCCTGAGTGACACTCAGGAGCAATTTAGCATGGCCAAACCACCTAACCAGCACATCTTTCAGACTGTGAGAGGAAACCAGAGCACCCGGAGGAAACCCACGCAGACACGGGGAGAACATGCAGACTCTGTGCAGACAATGACCCAAGCCGGGAATCGAACTCTGGGTCCCTGGCAGTGGTGCTAACTACTGTGCCATCCCAATCCGCTGTTCCTACAAGAACTCCCTGAGGCTGTACTGAAAGTGGTAAAAAGTCTGACAACACCAGGTTTTAGTCCAACCGATTTATTTGATAATATTCTCACAAGCAAGCAAGCTTTCGAGGTTACCCTCTTCGTCAGGTGAATGGAGAGTTCTCCTGACGAAGAGGCAGTCCCCTCGAAAGCTTGTGAGAATATTATCAAATAAATCGGTTGGACTAAAACCTGGTGTTGTCAGACTTTTTACTGTGTTTACGCCAGTCCAACGCCGGCATGCCCACATCCTGAAAGTGGTAGCCAGTTGTGTGGGGGAATAGGAGCAGGAACTGGGTATCACCCTGCGCAGGGCTGGCGCTGTTACTGAGCTTTGTAACTGCACATCAAAGGGCAAAGAAATGAAAGACAATTAATAGCCACACACACAACACAGCACACCTGTCCTGCCTGGGCAGCACTGGGAATATCTGTGGCCAAATTAAACGGATTCAGTGAGACGGATTTGGCATCTTTATTCTGAGGATCAGAGGCTGGAGAGTGATCAGATTTCAGCCAGTCTCCTCATCTTACACTCGGAAATGAACCAACCCTCACTCCAGCAGTAATATCTCAGCACACTGTCTGTTAGACTGAACAGAGTTTTCTATCTGGTTTAAAATCCGGGCAATCTCTAACATTCCCCTCGGCTCGTTTCCAGTCCCTTGACCGTGTTTGTTCTGAGGAAGTGATGGGGTTTTTGCTGCAGTTGTCATGTTCCCAGCCCGGGCACTGGGACACTCCCAACGCAATCTCTGTTTAATGAGCTGGATCTCAGCACTCCCCCCACCACCCTGTAACATTTACCCCCATACAACCCTTCCGCTTTCAACTGTCCAATTAGTGCTGCTGGGAAGCGCTTCCAGGGAATGTGCCGCGGGGATTGAAGTTAGCGACTGCCGTTTGAGACTGTGTGCAATTATTCAGGGAGGGAAAGCGAGGCGGGTTGTGAAAGAGTCAGCCTTAGGCAGATGGGCAATTCTCACAGCCACACTGCAGATATAACCGTGCCACTCTCAGCTCTGAACACTGATCATATCACCATGGCCAGATCGCACCAGAACTGAGTTATATCACACCGTGATTCGTCATGTGGAGATTTCATAAGAAATAGGAGCAGGAGTAGGCCATCTAGCCCCTGGAGCCTGCCCCACCAATCAATAAGATTGAAGTGGATCAGTTCCACTTTCCCGCTCTCTCCCCATAACCCTTAATCCCCCTATCTATCAGAAACCTATCTACCCGTGTCTTAAATATATTTAGCGAGGCAGCCTCCACCACTTCAACAGGCAGAGAATTCCAGAGATTCACCACCCTTTGAGTGAAGAAGTTCCTCCCCAACTCCGTTCTAAGCTGCCCCCCCCCCCCCACTTACCTTGAGGCTGTGCCCTCTAGCCCTGCTGTCCTTTCTGAGTGGGAAGAATCTCTCTACCTCTAGCCTATCCGTCCCCTTCATTATGTTGGCGTTGGACTGGGGTGGGCACAGTAAGAAGTCTCATGGCATCAGGTTAAAGTCTAACAGGTTTATGTGGAACCATGAGCTTTCAGAGAACTGCTCCTTCATCAGGTGAGACACTCAGGGGCTCCAAAACCTCCTGGTACCAAATAAACCTGGTGTGAGCTTTCTTATTATAGTTTATCATGTCGCAGTTTGATTTACGCTATTAATATTTTGTGCCTCATTTGCATCATTCAACTGAAAGCAAACAGAATATTACGACCCATCGAGTTTGCAGTGACAACACTCCCACCCCATAACCTCGTGTATTTACCCTGCTAATCCCCCTGGCACACTAAGGGGCAATCTACCTAATCCTTAGACACAAAAGGTCAATTTTAGCATGGAGAGAGCTAAGAATTTACCTGTTAAAAACCTGTTTAAAATAAGTTTAAAGCACTTTGTTCTTTGTAGAACTGTTTAAAGCATTTATTTATTGTATTTACTGCTTTAAGAATTCTGAGGGAGTGGTTAGCAGGCAGTTGTGGGACATCAGCTTTAAATCAGCGCCAGGTTTAAAAGGAGGCCTGGTGTAGACAGCGGGCAGTGGAGTGCGTGGGAAGCAGAGTGAGCTATTAGGGCTTAATATCAAAAAGGGCTGGAGGGGAAAAAGGCCA
This sequence comes from Prionace glauca, assembly GCA_037974335.1. Lineage (NCBI taxonomy): Eukaryota > Metazoa > Chordata > Chondrichthyes > Carcharhiniformes > Carcharhinidae > Prionace > Prionace glauca. Next base: position 141,053,777 of record CM075725.1, on the reverse strand, counting down.
GGTGAGTTCGTTTGAAAAACAAGGGGAAAAAAACAAAAAAAAAAATTTTTTTTTTTTCAAAACTACTACAGTGAATAATGGAGGGGCATGTGATGTGTTGTTCCTGTATGATGTGGGAGCTGGTGGACCCCAGGGTCCTTCCCAGTGACCATGTCTGCAGTAAGTGCAGGTTGCTGGAGGAGCTCCAGCTCAAGGTAGATGAGCTGGCCTCTGAGCTACAGACACTGAGGCTCATCAGGGGGAGAGAGGGTGCCATTGTCAATGGGTGCAAGTGACATCCTCCCCCCCTAGACTGGCTAACTCTAAGGGTCAGGAACAAGAGGGGGCTGCTGGGAGGAGGAAGGGGGGTGAGGAGCGGAGGCCTCAGCCTCTTAATCTGCATAACAGGTTTGAGGTTCTTGCTTCCAGTGTGGACGAGAACGAGGGAGGTGAGGTCGGTGAGCAAACTGCACACGGTACAGTGATGCAGCAGGGCATAGGCAAAGAGAAGGTGATAAGGAACGTAGTAGTAATTGGGGATAGTGGGGTTAAGGGTACTGACACTGTCCTTTGTCACAATGACAAAGTGCACAGAAGGGTGTGTTGTCTGCCTGGTGCTCAGGTCCAGGATGTTGCATCTGGGCTGCAGAGGAACCTGGAGTGGGAGGGTGAGAATCCGGTCGTTGTGGTACATGTGGGTGCCAACGGCGTAGGCAAAATGCGAACTGAGGATCTGGGGAGGGAGTATGAAAAGCTGGGAATGGAATTAAAAAGTAGAACCGACAAGGTGGTTATCTCCAGGCTACTGCCTGAACCGAGTGCAGATGGGCGTAAGGTTGATAAGATTAAGGAAGTGAATGGGTGGCTCAGGGATTGGTGTGGGAGGAATGGGTTTGAATTTATGGGGCATTGGCATCAGTATTGGGGTAGGTGGGACCTGTTCAGGCGGGATGGGGTTGGTCTGAACCGTGCTGGGACCAGAGTCCTGGCGAATTCTGTAAATAGGACTGTAGACAGGGCTTTAAACTAATTGGGAGGGGAGGGTGCGAGAGTAGGTGACATCACGGGGTCTAAAGTTAAGGAGAGGGTACAGGTAAGGGAAGAGGCCGAGGATGTCCCAATAATAAAAGGAGTAGGGGTGTGAGTATGGTTGGTGGCATTCTGGCAAATAGGGTCCAGGTGAAGGCTGGGATGAAAGCGCTTTATCTGAATGCACAAAGCATTCGGAATAAAGTGGATGAGCTGGTGGCGCAGATCAGCACAAATGGATATGATCTGGTGGCCATTACAGAGACGTGGCTGCAAGGTGACAGGGACTAGGAGATGAATGTCCAGGGGTATCAAGTGTTTAGGAAGGATAGGCAGGAGGAAAGAGGGGGGGGCGTAGCTCTGCTGATTAAGGATAGTATCAGGGTGGTAGCAAGGGATGATATAGGTACCAAAGAGCAGAAAGTGGAATTGTTGTGGGTGGAGATTAGGAACAGAAAAGGGAGGAAGACGCTGGTGGGTGTCGTTTATAGGCCCCCGAATAATGATCTGGAGGTGGGGCGGGCTGTTAACGCGCAAATAAGTGCGGCGTGCAGGAATGGGACGGCAGTAGTTATGGGGGATTTCAATCTGCATATTGATTGGTCGACCCATGTTGGACGTGGTGAGCTCGAGGAGGAGTTCTTGGAATGCTGCCGGGATAATTTCCTTGAACAGTGTGTGTTGGAGCCAGCTTGCAGGTGCAGCAGGTGGTCAGGAAGGCGAATGGGATGCTGGTCTTCATAGCGAGGGGGATTGAATATAAAAGTAGGGAGGTCTTGCTGCAGCTGTATAGGGCATTGGTGAGGCCGCAGCTGGAGTACTGTGTGCAGTTTTGGGCGCCGCACCTGCGCAAGGATATTTTGGCCCTGGAGGGAGTGCAGAGGAGGTTTACTAGGCTGATACCGGAGTTGAGGGGGTTGAGCTATGAGGAGAGGCTGAATAAACTAGGCTTGTACTCGTTAGAGTTTAGAAGAATGAGGGGAGATCTCATTGAGACGTATAAGATGATGAATGGGATGGATAGGATAGAGGTGGAGAGACTCTTCCCGCTCAGAAAGGATAGTAGTACTAGGGGGCACAGCCTCAAGATAAAAGGGAGGCGGTTTAGAACGGAGTTGAGGAGGAACTTCTTCACTCAAAGGGTGGTGAATCTCTGGAATTCTCTGCCCGTTGAAGTGGTGGAGGCTGCCTCGCTAAATATTTTTAAGACGCGGGTTGATGGGTTTTTGATAAGCGAGGGGATTAAGGGTTATGGGGAGAGGGCCGGAATGTGGAACTGAGCCACGACAGATCAGCCATGATCTTATTGAATGGCGGGGCAGGCTCGAAGGGCCAGATGGCCTACTCCTGCTCCTATTTCTTATCTCCTATAACCCACGCATCTTTGGAGTGTGGGAGGAAACTGGAGGAAACCCACGCAGACACGGGGAGAATGTGCAAACTCTACACAGACAGTGACCCGAGCTGGGAATCGAACCCGGGTCCCCGGCACGCTGAGGCAGCAGTGCTAACCACTACCGCCCACACTGAGTTTATTAAATTGCCGGCTGCCCTGATGATAATTTCTGAATGTGAATCCTGATGGATAAAAAAGATTCCACTGAGCTTTACAGACGGAAAACAGATGGTAGGGGAACCTGGTGTGCTGAGGCTGACTGTGGGTGAACAACTACATCCCAAAAATACAGTATGATTCAATCGCACTGAGACATCAGCACAGCTCCAGACAAGTTGGCAATGGGACTAATCAGTGTACTTATACAGAACAGGAGCATTTAACACAATCACTAAACGAAGCAGCTCTTAATGCATCAGTAACTGCACCACAGCAAAACATTTAAAATGTACCTCACTCTGCATCTCCGAACCAGCGGGAGAGAGACAGAGTCCATGTCGGGATGGGGGGGGGAGGGGGGGTAAACCGAGCAGTGGGGGCAGCTGCGTCAGGGCTGAACCAAGCTGGGGGGGTTGGGGAGGGGACCGAGTTGGGGGGTGGTGGGGGGGCGAACAGAGTGAGGGGGGGACTGAACGGTGGGGGAGAGAGCGGGGGAAGTGAGGGGGACACTTAGGGGGGAGGGGGGCTGAGCAAGGGGGGAGTGGCCAAGTGAGGTGGGGAAAGTGCGTGGGGGAACGAGTGGGGGTGGGTGGGGACTGAGTGAGAGGGCAGGAGCGACAGTGCGGGAACAAGGGGGCAGGAATGAGAGGGCAAGAGGGTGACCGAGCAAGGGAGACAGAGAGAGTGTGTGCAGTGAGCACGTACACGGTGTGTGTGGGTGCATGGTAAGCGTGTGCAGTGTGTGTGCACGTGTTCATGTGTGGTGTGCTAGTGCAGTGTGTGTGCATGGTGTATCTGTGTGGTGTGCGTGTACAGATTTGGAGACAGACCTTTGTGTGTGCTGTAGTGGGATAGAGACCCAGTCAGGACCTGCGTTAGGACTCGCTCTGAATCCTGCGTTAGGACTCGCTCTGATTCCTGCATTAGGCCTCGCTCTGAATCCTGCGTTAGGACTCGCTCTGAATCCTGCGTTAGGACTCGCACTGAATCCTGCGTTAGGACTCGCTCTGAATCCTGCGTTAGGACTCGCTCTGAATCCTGCGTTAGGACTCGCTCTGAGTCCTGCGTTAGGACTCGCTCTGAATCCTGCGTTAGGACTCGCTCTGAAACCTGCGTTAGGACTCGCTCTGAATCCTGCGTTAGGACTCGCTCTGAATCCTGCGTTAGGACTCGCACTGAATCCTGCGTTAGGACTCGCTCTGAATCCTGCGTTAGGACTCGCTCTGAATCCTGCGTTAGGACTCGCTCTGAATCCTGCGTTAGGACACGTTCTGAATCCTGCGTTAGGACTCGCTCTGAATCCTGCGTTAGGACTCGCTCTGAATCCTGCGTTAGGACTCGCTCTGAATCCTGCGTTAGGACACGCTCTGAATCCTGCGTTAGGACTCGCACTGAATCCTGCGTTAGGACACGTTCTGAATCCTGCGTTAGGACTCGCTCTGAATCCTGCATTAGGACTCGCACTGAATCCTGCGTTAGGACTCGCTCTGAATCCTGCGTTAGGACTCGCTCTGAATCCTGCGTTAGGACTCGCACTGAATCCTGCGTTAGGACTCGCTCTGAATCCTGCGTTAGGACTCGCTCTGAATCCTGCGTTCGGACTCGCTCTGAATCCTGCGTTCGGACTCGCTCTGAATCCTGCATTAGGACTCGCTCTGAATCCTGCGTTAGGACTCGCTCTGAATCCTGCGTTAGGATTCGCTCTGAATCCTGCGTTAGGGCTCGCTCTGAATCCTGTGTTAGGACTCGCTCTGAGTCCTGCATTAGGACTCGCTCTGAATCCTGCGTTCGGACTCGGTCTGAATCCTGCGTTAGGACTCGCTCTGAGTCCTGCGTTAGGACTCGCTCTGAATCCTGCGTTCGGACTCGGTCTGAATCCTGCGTTAGGGCTCACTCTGAATCCTGCGTTAGGGCTCGCTCTGAATCTTGCGTTAGGACTCGCTCTGAATCCTGCGTTAGGGCTCGCTCTGAATCCTGCGTTAGGAGTCAGTCTGAATCCTGCGTTAGGACTCGCTCTGAATCCTGCATTAGGACTTGGTCTGAATCCTGCGTTAGGACTCGCTCTGAATCCTGCATTAGGACTCGCTCTGAATCCTGCGTTAGGACTCAGTCTGAATCCTGCGTTAGGACTCGCTCTGAATCCTGCGTTAGGACTCGCTCTGAATCCTGCGTTAGGACTCAGTCTGAATCCTGCGTTAGGACTCGCTCTGAGTCCTGCGTTAGGACTCGCTCTGAATCCTGCGTTAGGACTTGCTCTGAGTCCTGCGTTAGGACTCGCTCTGAATCCTGCGTTAGGACACGTTCTGAATCCTGCATTAGGACTCAGTCTGAATCCTGCGTTAGGGCTCGCTCTGATTCCTGCGTTAGGATTCGCTCTGAGTCCTGCGTTAGGACTCAGTCTGAATCCTGCGTTAGGGCTCGCTCTGATTCCTGCGTTAGGATTCGCACTGAATCCTGCGTTAGGACTCGCTCTGAATCCTGCGTTAGGACTCGCACTGAATCCTGCGTTAGGACTCGCTCTGAATCCTGCGTTAGGACTCGCACTGAATCCTGCGTTAGGACGCGCTCTGAATCCTGCGTTAGGACTCGCTCTGAATCCTGCGTTAGGACTCGCTCTGAATCCTGCATTAGGACACGTTCTGAATCCTGCGTTAGGACTCGCTCTGAATCCTGCGTTAGGATACGTTCTGAATCCTGCGTTAGGACTCGCTCTGAATCCTGCGTTAGGACTCGCTCTGAATCCTGCGTTAGGACTCGCTCTGAATCCTGCGTTAGGACTCGCTCTGAATCCTGCGTTAGGATTCGCACTGAATCCTGCGTTAGGACTCGCTCTGAATCCTGCGTTAGGACTCGCTCTGAATCCTGCGTTCGGACTCGCTCTGAATCCTGCATTAGGACTCGCTCTGAATCCTGCGTTAGGACTCGCTCTGAATCCTGCGTTAGGATTCGCTCTGAATCCTGCGTTAGGGCTCACTCTGAGTCATGCGTTAGGATTCGCTCTGAATCCTGCGTTAGGGCTCGCTCTGAGTCCTGCGTTAGGACTCGCTCTGAATCATGCGTTCGGACTCGGTCTGAATCCTGCGTTAGGACTCGCTCTGAGTCCTGCGTTAGGACTCGCTCTGAATCCTGCGTTCGGACTCGGTCTGAATCCTGCGTTAGGGCTCACTCTGAATCCTGCGTTAGGGCTCGCTCTGAATCCTGCGTTAGGACTCGCTCTGAATCCTGCGTTAGGGCTCGCTCTGAATCCTGCGTTAGGAGTCAGTCTGAATCCTGCGTTAGGACTCGCTCTGAATCCTGCATTAGGACTTGGTCTGAATCCTGCGTTAGGACTCGCTCTGAATCCTGCGTTAGGGCTCGCTCTGAATCCTGCGTTAGGACTCGCTCTGAATCCTGCGTTAGGACTCGCTCTGAATCCTGATTTAGGACTGAGTCTGAATCCTGCGTTAGGACTCGCTCTGAATCCTGCGTTAGGACTCGCTCTGAGTCCTGCATTAGGACTCAGTCTGAATCCTGCGTTAGGACTCGCTCTGAATCCTGCGTTAGGACTCAGTCTGAATCCTGCGTTAGGACTCGCTCTGAATCCTGCGTTAGGACTCGCTCTGAGTCCTGCGTTAGGACTCGCTCTGAATCCTGCGTTAGGACTTGCTCTGAGTCCTGCGTTAGGACTCGCTCTGAATCCTGCGTTAGGACACGTTCTGAACCCTGCGTTAAGACTCAGTCTGAATCCTGCGTTAGGGCTCGCTCTGATTCCTGCGTTAGGATTCGCTCTGAGTCCTGCGTTAGGACTCAGTCTGAATCCTGCGTTAGGGCTCGCTCTGATTCCTGCGTTAGGATTCGCTCTGAGTCCTGCGTTAGGACTTGCTCTGAATCCTCCGTTAGGACTCACTCTGAATCCTGCGTTAGGACTCGCTCTGAATCCTGCGTTAGGACTTGCTCTGAATCCTGCGTTAGGACTCGTTCTGAATCCTGCATCAGGACTCGCTCTGAATCCTGCGTTAGGGCTCGCTCTGAATCCTGCGTTAGGACTCGCTCTGAATCCTGCGTTAGGACTTGCTCTGAATGCTGCGTTAGGGCTCACTCTGAATCCTGCGTTTGGACTCGGTCTGAATCCTGCGTTAGGACTCGCTCTGAATCCTGCGTTAGGACTCGCTCTGAATCCTGCGTTCGGACTCGCTCTGAATCCTGCGTTAGGACACGCTCTGAGTCCTGCGTTAGGACTCGCTCTGAATCCTGCGTTAGGACTCAGCCTGAATCCTGCGTTAGGACTCGCTCTGCGTCCTGCGTTAGGACTCACTCTGAATCCTGCGTTAGGACTCGCTTTGAATGCTGCGTTAGGACTCGCTCTGAATCCTGCGTTAGGACTCGCTCTGAATCCTGCGTTAGGATTCGCTCTGAATCCTGCGTTAGGACTCGCTGTGAATCCTGCGTTAGGACTCGCTCTGAATCCTGCGTTAGGACTCACTCTGAATCCTGCGTTAGGACTCGCTCTGAATCCTGCGTTCGGACTCTCTCAGTCCTGCGTTAGGACTCGCTCTGAATCCTGCGTTAGGACTCAGTCTGAATCCTGTGTTAGGACTCGCTCTGAATCCTGCGTTAGGACTCGCTCTGAGTCCTGCGTTAGGACTCGCTCTGAATCCTGCGTTAGGACTTGCTCTGAATCCTGCGTTAGGACTCGTTCTGAATCCTGCATCAGGACTCGCTCTGAATCCTGCGTTAGGGCTCGCTCTGAATCCTGCGTTAGGACTCGCTCTGAATCCTGCGTTAGGACTTGCTCTGAATGCTGCGTTAGGGCTCACTCTGAATCCTGCGTTTGGACTCGGTCTGAATCCTGCGTTAGGACTCGCTCTGAATCCTGCGTTAGGACTCGCTCTGAATCCTGCGTTCGGACTCGCTCTGAATCCTGCGTTACGACTCGCTCTGAGTCCTGCGTTAGGACTCGCTCTGAATCCTGCGTTAGGACTCAGCCTGAATCCTGCGTTAGGACTCGCTCTGCGTCCTGCGTTAGGACTCACTCTGAATCCTGCGTTAGGACTCGCTTTGAATGCTGCGTTAGGACTCGCTCTGAATCCTGCGTTAGGACTCGCTCTGAATCCTGCGTTAGGACTCGCTCTGAATCCTGCGTTAGGACTCGCTGTGAATCCTGCGTTAGGACTCGCTCTGATTCCTGCGTTAGGACTCACTCTGAATCCTGCGTTAGGACTCGCTCTGAATCCTGCGTTCGGACTCTCTCAGTCCTGCGTTAGGACTCGCTCTGAATCCTGCGTTAGGACTCAGTCTGAATCCTGTGTTAGGACTCGCTCTGAATCCTGCGTTAGGACTCGCTCTGAGTCCTGCGTTAGGACTCGCTCTGAGTCCTGCGTTAGGACTCGCTCTGAGTCCTGCGTTAGGACTCGCTCTGAGTCCTGCGTTCAGACTCAGCAGCAGCTGGGATAAGTGTTTTGGATTTTAAGAGCAGGATTAAAGTTCCAGCTGGGATGGGTCAGTACCGGAACTCAGCAGAATGAGAGTCTGTCCAATTGCTCCCAGCAACAGCTGCGAATCCGAGCTGTCCTCTCCAACTCAGTCTGCCTCATCTTAAATTCTCCTTTTCCCTGGGATGAGTTTAGATTTCCTGGTTGGAAATACCTTCCATGGAATTCCAGGGGGTGGAGAGAGAGGGAGACAGCTGCCTCTGCTCTTATTCCAAACATGCGGAAGGATTGTATTGGGAGAGGAGGGATCAGTTTATACACTCAGCATTCCTATCAGAAACCCGGAAACACCAGGAAAATAGGAACAGGAGGAGGCCATTCAGCCCCTCGAGCCTGTTACACAGGAACAGGAGGAGGTCCATTCAGTCCCTCGAGTCTGTTACACAGGAACAGGAGGAGGCCATTCAGCCCCTCGAGTCTGTTACACAGGAACAGGAGGAGGTCCATTCGGCCCCTCCAGTCTGTCCCACAGGAACAGGAGGAGGTCCATTCAGCCCCTTGAGTCTGTTACACAGGAACAGGAGGAGGCCATTCAGCCCCTCGAGCCTGTTACACAGGAACAGGAGGAGGTCCATTCAGCCCCTCGAGCCTGTTACACAGGAACAGGAGGAGGCCATTCAGCCCCTCGAGTCTGTTACACAGGAACAGGAGGAGGTCCATTCGGCCCCTCCGGTCTGTCCCACAGGAACAGGAGGAGGTCCATTCAGCCCCTTGAGTCTGTTACACAGGAACAGGAGGAGGCCATTCAGCCCCTCGAGCCTGTTACACAGGAACAGGAGGAGGTCCATTCAGCCCCTCGAGTCTGTTACACAGGAACAGGAGGAGGCCATTCGCCCCCTCGAGTCTGTTACACAGGAACAGGAGGAGGCCATTCAGCCCCTCGAGTCTGTTACACAGGAACAGGAGGAGGTCCATTCGGCCCCTCGAGCCTGTTACACAGGAACAGGAGGAGGTCCATTCAGCCCCTCGAGCCTGTTACACAGGAACAGGAGGAGGTCCATTCAGCCCCTCGAGCCTGTTACACAGGAACAGGAGGAGGTCCATTCAGCCCCTCGAGTCTGTTACACAGGAACAGGAGGAGGCCATTCAGCCCCTCGCGTCTGTTACACAGGAACAGGAGGAGGCCATTCAGCCCCTCGAGTCTGTTACACAGGAACAGGAGGAGGTCCATTCAGCCCCTCGAGTCTGTTACACAGTAACAGGAGGAGGCCATTCAGCCCCTCGAGTCTGTTACACAGGAACAGGAGGAGGCCATTCAGCCCCTCGAGTCTGTTACACAGGAAGTAGGGGGATCCCATGGTTCACGGGGCCAGTAATTTCAGAGTGTTAGCTGTGAGCTTTGACCCCGTACTGGGTAATAATCAGCAGTGAGAGGCGTGTATCCTCGTTCAGGGAAATACTCCGAGAACACAGCTCGGGGCCAGTGTTCAGGTAGTTATTCTCCCAGCGTTTCTGGGGAGCTAATGGATTCCTCAGAATGGATTTGAATCCAGGACCCTCCTCGCTGTGGAGTCAGGAGGCAGCCAGAGGGAGACCTGCACAGTTTGACTCCAACCAGCGGAGAGTTTGCTCCCTGATAGCCATTGATTCCAGTTTGGTTCGGGCTCCTTGATGCCACACCCGGTCGAATGTCAAAGGCTGTCCCTCGCTACCTCACCTCTGGAGTTCAGCCCCTTTGTCCGTGTTTGAACCAAGGCTGTAATGTGGTCAGGAGCTGAGTGACCCTGGAGAATCTGAGTGTTAATGAATTATTTATTCCTGCCCAATAGCACAGCCGATGATATTTCACTGATAATTGACAGTAGGCTGACGGGGCAGCTGTGGATTTATTGGATTTATCCGGTTTAACACTATTCCCACTTCAGGAATATTGCCTGGCACTTCCCCCCACATCAGTTCATCTGCTGCTCAAACCTCCATTCATACCTTCGTTACGGGCAGTACGGTGGCACAGTGATTAGCACTGCCGCCTGACAGCGCCAGGGACCCGGGTTCGATTCCCAGCTTGGATCACTGTCTGTGCAGGTTCTGCACATTCTCCCCATGTCTGTGTGGGTTTCCTCCGGGTGCTCCTGTTTCCTCCCACAGTCCAGAAGGCGTGCTGGTTAGGGTGCATTGGCCGTGCTAAATTCTCCCTCAGTGTAACCCGAACAGGCGCCAGAGTGTGGCAACTAGAGAACTTTTCACAGTAACTTCATTGCGCTGTTAATGTAAGTCCACTTAGTATAGAATGAAAGAATCCCTGGGCCATTCAGCCCATTGAGTCTGCACCAACGATCCCACCCCGGCCCTATCCCCATAACCCCACGCTGCTAATTTACCCTGACACCAAGGGGCAATTTAACAAGGCTACACATCTTTGGACTGTGGGAGGAAACCGGAGCACCCAGAGGAAACCCACGCAGACACGGGGAGAATGTGCAGTCTGCACACAGACAGTGACACAAGCCAGGAGTCGAACCCTGGTCCCTGGCACTGTGAGGCAGCGGTGCTAACCGCTGTGACATTAATAAATAAATTAATGTTCACCCACTCTAATATCCCCACTTGTCCTTTCTCTTTACCTTAAAGCTATTATATCAGTTCTAGTTGCTGCTATAATTTCTGTTTGGGGAGGATATAACTGGACAGTTTCCTTCGATCGCCCAATTTGTGTTCGTGCGCGAGTGTGAGCAATTCTCCAGAGGGTCGTAACCTGACCCTGAGGTGTGAAATGACATGAAGAAATGAAAGGAGGATAGAGGCACTGTGTGAGAGGAACTGTCCGCATTTACTGAGTGTTTGTATTTGATACGCTGCCCCCAATTTCATTGTTTGTTATTTTCTTTGTCTGTAAATGTTAACGTCTGCTGGAATCCAACATGGGCGGCACGGTAGCACAGTGGTTAGCACTGCTGCTTCACAGCTCCAGGGTCCTGGGTTCGATTCCCGGCTCGGGTCACTGCCTGTGTGGAGTTTGCACATTCTCCTCGTGTCTGCGTGGGTTTTCTCCGGGTGCTCCGGTTTCCTCCCACAGTCCAAAGATGTGCGGGTTAGGTTCATTGGCTATGCTAAAAATTGCCCCTTAGTGTCCTGGGATGTGTAGGTTAGAGGGATTAGCAGGTAAATGTGTAGGGATATGGGGATAGGGTCTGGGTGGGATTGTGTTTGGTGCAGACTCGATGGGCCGAAGGGCCTGTTTCTGCACTGTAGGGTTCTATGTTCTATGTGAGCTAAGCCAGAGGAACTGAGGGGCTCTTTAAATAACTAATCAAACAAAGCTCATTTATTAACTTACACTCAGAATATTGTGCTTGTCGTGACCTCCACGAGTTTACCCTGGTTTTACTGGTGATAGGATTGCTACAGAACAGAAGGAGGCCATTCAGTCCATCTGTAGCAACAACACCCTATCCAGGCCCTATCCCCGTAATCCTATATATTTACCCTGTTAATCTACACATCCCGGGACACTAAGGGCTCCAATTTGATTCTAAGTCTTGTAGACCTGGGAGTGTTTCAGGTCTGACTCTTAAACCCGTTCTCAGGCCCCCATATCAGCTAGTCCGAACTGTGCTGTGGGAGTCTGTGAGAGGGGCTTCACACACCCGAAACCCTGCAGCCCCAATCAGAGCCTCCAGCCGATACATCTCTCCCGGGCTGGATAATGCAGCCCCCTGAACCCCACAGACACTGTCCCGTGCCCATAACATTACTGACCCGCTTATCGCCCATTCCCCCCTGCCAACCGAACCGATCGAGGGTCCCCCCCCCCCCCCATTGATCTCAGGCAGACCCCCCCCTCTTTATCCATTACTGGTCTTGGCCAATCCCCTCGCCCCTGCCCGTGCAGACAGCTGGTGGATGCTGAGCACTTACCTCCTCGCTGACTGGAGTTACTAAATCCTCACTAAATCCCAGTCGGATTTCTGTGGAGCATTTCCGTGACACGCTGATTCTGGGCGGGCAAACGCGGTGGTAATGGGAGAAGTGCCGGTAAACTCAGCTGTTGCAGCCCAGGGTCCGAATCCAGATCCTTAATACCCCGGTGATACCTGGAATGATTGCTGTAAGAGATGGGTTCATGAATCCCCTTCAGGGAGGGGGGTATCTCCCTTCCTCACTGGGTCTGGTTAACATGTGACCCCAGATCCAATGTGGTTGACTCTGAAATGGTCCAGCATAAGAACATAAGAAATAGGAGCAGGAGTAGGCCATCTGGCCCTTCGAGCCTGCCCCGCCATTCAATAAGATCATGGCTGATCTGTCGTGACTCAGCTCCACCTTCCCGCCCTCTCCCCATAACCCTTAATCCCTTCTCTTATCAAAAACCCATCAACCCGTTTCTTAAAAATATTTAGCGAGGCAGCCTCCACCACTTCAACGGGCAGAGAATTCCAGAGATTCACCACCCTTTGAGTGAAGAAGTTCCTCCTCAACTCTGTTCTAAACCGCCCCCCCTTTATCTTGAGGCTGTGCCCCCTAGTCCTACTGTCTTTTCTGAGCGGGAAGAGTCTCTCCACCTCTATCCTATCCATCCCATTCATCATCTTATACGTCTCAATGAGATCTCCCCTCATTCTTCTAAACTCTAACGAGTACAAGCCTAGTTTATTCAGCCTCTCCTCATAGCTCAATCCCCTCAACTCCGGTATCAGCCTAGTCCAGTTAGTAAAAAGTTGTGAAAAGGCAAATCAGATCCAATACAGCCAACCCCCTCCACCCCCGTCCCGGCCCCCACTGGGAGTGGGTTCCCTCCAGGAGAGTTCACCACTGCTCCCCACTAACTTCACCCACTTCACCCCGCTGCTGAGGGCAGAAGCCTTTGAGACCTTCGGGGGAGGCCACACGGGCAGTGCCAGCCTGGCACCCTAGCACTGCCCACCGGGCACCTTGGCACTGCCCACCGGGCACTGGACAGTGCCAAAGGCATGAAGCTGGAGGAGAGTCGATGGGTGGAGAAGGGTGATCCGCTGCCCCTCTACAATCGGGATCAGTGGGAGAGGAAGTGAAGGGGTGATAGGGGCTGGCCATCGGTGGGGTAGGTCATGTCTGGGCTGAGAGGAAGGGAGGTCCGGTAGGCCAGCTATTGGGTGGGGGGGCTCAGGAAAGCTGGCAATTGGAGTGTTCCAGGGAAGACCATCAGAAAGTCTGCTCTGAGGAATCAGCGCAGGCGCAGTGCCCCGCTCAGCGCTATACCACCAGACTCTCAGGCCCCACTCATCACTTTCCAGCGTGAGTCACTCACAGCATCTTTGCTTCGCTCAGAGTGTTGGCGATTCCGTACCCGTGAGTACACCCAAAAAACAGGCGGGAGATTCTCCCAGTTTCCCACCCATTAGTTTTATTTTGGGAGAATCCCAGCCTACATTCCTCCTCTCCTTTCCTTCTCCCTTGTGTACTCTATGAACAGTATGCTTTGTCTGTACAGCATGCCAAGAAACAATACTTTTCACTGTATCCCGATACGTGTGACAATAATAAATCAATTTATTACATTGGAAAGCGTTTAAACTGAGAAACAACACAGAAACTTTCTCAAACTCTCTTCATATAAAATTATGACACGCAGCAAGGAAATGAATGGAAAAATGTGCCTTTCAAAGAGAAGTATTTCCTCACATTTAGCTTTTAATTTTGATTGATTTATTTTAGCACAACTGGGCACAGATCCAATGTAAAAAGATTCTTTATTTCATTTTAATTCTGATTTAATCCCCCGTTACCTTAAGGGTTTCCAGCAGTGGATTCAGTTGGAATCTGAATCAATCGTGTTCAGTGGACTGATCTATTCCTGCAGTTTATTAGAAGTTGCTGAAAATGCCCTCAGATTAACCTGGGTTCACGCGATGTGTTTGGAATTGGCCTGTTTAGTCCCTCCTGTAGAGCCCACAGACAGGAATGGTTTAATGAAAACATCGAAGATTGGAGCAGGAGGAGGCCATTCAGCCCTTCGAATCTGACCATTCATCATGACCGTGGCTGCTCATCAACTCAATAACCTAATCCGACTTTCTCCCCATAGCCATTCACCCCAAGTTCCAGATCCAGCTGCCTCTTGAATCCATTCAATGTTTTGGCAACACCTACTTCCTGTGGGAATGAATCCCACAGGCTCCCCCCTCTTTGGGTAAAGGATCTCTCCTCATCTCCGTCCTAAATGGTCTGGCCCAAATTCTCAGACTGTGAGCCCTGGTTCTGGACTCCCCCCCACCCTCGGGAATATCCTCCCTGTCTGGACCTGTTCGAATTTTAGAAATCTTTATAAGATCCCCCCCTCATTCCAGTGAACTTCAGTGTAAACAATCCCAATCTCTCCTCATCATCCCCAGGATCAGCCTAGTAAACCTTCGCTGCACTCCCTCGAGAGCAGGGACATCTTTCCTGGTTCTTGATCTTAGATATTGCGCTGAGGGAGATTGTACTGGATATTATCTTCCTCGAGGGAGGAAGGAATGTGCTAAAAAGAGAAAAGAAATCTAGAATCTATCGAAAACCAAAAGAGATGCATGTTCCAACCTTCACAACACTAAGAATGAATGGGTCAGTTTCCAAATATAATGGAATAATTAATGTTAAACTTCTAACAAATAGTTGGAAGATTGAATTGAGTATTTTATTGCACATTGTGAGAAAATTGCTGAACAATTATTCCTGGATTGCTTGAGACAGGAAGGATCGATGATATTGTGAGTCCAAACTTCCCTTTCAGTTCTAACTCGATGTAAAAAGTGGAACCGATGACATGAGGCAACAAGCGAGAGTTTTTGGGATTGTTTTTGTGAGTCTTAGATTGCAGGTAGGATATGAGGTTGAGTTCAGGACATCACAGTGCAGGGGGAGGGTATTATCACCCCCAGAGAGAATGCCGGAAAGATATCGGAACAAAGTGAGAATTTTAGCTGGGAGGGAAAGTCGGATAAATTCAGATTCTTCCCTTTGGGGAAGTGGAGGTTGGCGGGAACTTTAACGGAGGTGTTAATAAAATTATAATATATGAGGGCCCTCGATAGGCCGAATAGGAAGCATTTGCCTTTGCAGACAGGTCAATAATCACGGGGCAGAGATTGAAAACAGGGATTAGGGGGAAGTCGAGGAGATATTTTTATCACCGTGAGAATAGTGGAAGGCTGGAATTAACCGCCCGAGAGGATGGCAGAATCAGAAAGCTTTAAAAGAGATTTGAATGTTGAGCTGTGAAAAGCTGCACATGATGGCACAGCGGTTAGCATTGCTGCCTCACAATGCCAGTGACACGGGTTCAATTCCCGGCTCGGGTCAGTGCCTGTGCGAAATCTGCACATTCTCCCCATGTCAGTGTGGGTTTCCTATGGTTCCTCGCACAGTCCAAAAGACATGCTGGTTAGAGTGCATTGACCATGATAAATTCTCCCTCAGTGTACCCAAACAGGTACCGGAGTGTGGTGACTAGGGGATTTTCACAGTAACTTCATTGCAGTGTTAATGTGAAACTAATAAGCCTAAAGTTAAGAGTTCAAAGATGGAATTAAGCTGGACAGTTCTTACGCTGATTTGTGGTGTGTGTCCCTTTAAGGACAGCACAGCAGAAGAGAGGGAGGTTTGAGGGACCAATTTTTACTTATTTATTTATTCGTGTTACCAGTAGGCTTACATTAACACTGCAATGAAGTTACTGTGTAACTCCCCCAGTCCCCACACTCCGGTACTGTTCGGGTTACACTGAGGGAGAATTTAGCATGGTCAATGCACCCTAACCCCCACATCTTCCAGACTGTGGGAGGAATCCGGTTCCCCCCCCCCCCCCCCGCCCCGAGTGGATAAACTACCCGTCTGATTGTATCGAAAAAATACCCCACAACTTCAATCACTCCACACAGCTCAGAAAGTTCAACCGTTTCTGTAAGAGTTTCTGTTCCTCCGTACTCCGAATCACCCACACTGTACCCCACGGGCTTTCATACCTCCACTCGACCCTCCCTCCGACAGACCCTCCCTCAGACAAACCCTCCCTCAGACAGACCCTCCCTCCGACAGACCCTCCCTCCGACAGACCCTCCCTCAGACAGACCCTCCCTCCGACAGACCCTCCCTCAGACAGACCCTCCCTCCGACAGACCCTCCCTCAGACAGACCCTCCCTCAGACAGACCCTCCCTCCGACAGACCCTCCCTCAGACAGACCCTCCTTCAGACAGACCCTCCCTCCGACAGACCCTCCCTCCGACAGACCCTCCCTCAGACAGACCCTCCCTCAGACAGACCCTCCCTCCGACAGACCCTCCCTCAGACAGACCCTCCCTCAGACAGACCCTCCCTCCGACAGACCCTCCCTCAGACAGACCCTCCCTCCGACAGACCCTCCCTCAGACAGACCCTCCTTCAGACAGACCCTCCCTCCGACAGACCCTCCCTCCGACAGACCCTCCCTCAGACAGACCCTCCCTCAGACAGACCCTCCCTCCGACAGACCCTCCCTCAGACAGACCCTCCCTCAGACAGACCCTCCCTCCGACAGACCCTCCCTCAGACAGACCCTCCCTCCGACAGACCCTCCCTCGGACAGACCCTCCCTCCGACAGACCCTCCCTCAGACAGACCCTCCCTCTGACAGACCCTCCCTCAGACAGACCCTCCCTCAGATAGACCCTCCCTCAGACAGACCCTCCCTCCGACAGACCCTCCCTCGGACAGACCCTCCCTCCGACAGACCCTCCCTCCGACAGTCCCTCCCTCAGACAGACCCTCCCTCGGACAGACCCTCCCTCAGACAGACCCTCCCTCAGACAGACCCTCCCTCGGACAGACCCTCCCTCAGACAGACCCTCCCTCGGACAGACCCTCCCTCCGACAGACCCTCCCTCAGACACTGAGTGTCTCAGTCACTGATCCGGATGGAATTTTCCCAGCCCTTCCGCCTGTGGTTTGTACGATCCCGCCCCGAGACCACTGGAGAATGCTGAGAATCTCCGAGCCTCGGGCGTGCCGGTAAAATTCCAGCCGAATTATCCAGGCCCGTTTTGTAAGTGACCGTCTCCTCTTTTTGTTGACAGATTTGTTCTGGTCTTCAGCTGTTTGGTTCTGTCTGTGCTTTCTACAATCCCGGAGCACACCGTTCTGGCCTCACACTGTCTCTTCATCCTGGTGAGAGTCTTTAACACATCATTGCCTGTGCGGGGTTGGGGTGGGGTTGGGGGTGGGGGTGGGGGCCGGGGGGGTGGGGGTTGGACCCACCGGCAATTGAAACAGAAGCTGTGACCTTGTGGCTACTCCTGCTGATCTTGACAGTGAATAATGCTGCCTTTTAAATCTAACGCTCCCAATTCTAAATGGAAATTACAACGGTTCGAAACCTGCTTTGTCAGAGAGTGCAGGAAGAGGCCAGAATATGACAGGCTGAGTGAATTCACATTCTGCAAATGGATTTACAGGAACATCATTCACATCGAAAAATCACAAAACCCATCAGTGCAAAATATTCCAGCGTTAAACGTCCCTCTCACCCCACCAGGGTTCAGGGTAAATACATTCCTTTTAGAGTGAAGGGCGAGTAGAAATAGGGAACCCCGGATGACTCAGGATGTTGAGGTCCTGCTCGGGAAGACGAAGAAGGCACATGACGTGTACGGACAGCCGGGATCAATGGATCCCTGGAAGAGTGGAGGGGGTGTAGGAGTCGGGGTAAGAGAGAAACCAGGAGGGCAAAAGGAGCACACGGGTTTGTTTTAGCAGAAAAGGCAAAGCAGAATCCAAAAAGCTTCTACAAATACATGAAGGGTAAAAGGTAACTCGGGAGAGAGTAGGGTCCCTGAAGGGTCAACAAGGTCAACAATGTGTGGATCACAGGAGATGGGTGAGATCCGAAATGAATATTTCTCCTCAGTATTTACCATTGAGAAATGCATTGGTGTTAGGCAATTTGGAGAAATTAGTAGCGATGCCTTGAGGAGTGTACGTGTTACAGAGAAGGAGGTGCTGGAAGTCTTAAAGCGCATCAAGGTAGATGATTCCAGGATGCTGGAGAGGAAACGTTGGGTCCCCAAGCAGAGATATTTGAATCATCATCAGCCACAAGTGAGGTACCTGAAGATTGGAGGGTGGCAAATGTTGTGCCATAGTTTAGAAGGGCTGCAGAGAAAAGCCTGGGAACTACAGGCCAGTGAGCATCACATCTGGGTACATTGTTAGAAGGTATTATGTGAGGCAGGATCGACTGGCATTTAGAGTAAGGACTGATTAGGGACAGTCAGCGTGGCTTTGTGAGTGGAAAATCATGTCTCACAAATTTGATTGAGTTTTTTGAAGGGGTGACCAAGAAGGTAGGTGAGGGCAGTGTAGCTGACATTGACTACGTGTATTTTAGCAAGGCCTTTGACAAAGTACCAATGATAGTTTGCATAAGGTTAAATCTCACATGATCCAGGATGACGGAGACAATTGGATAAAAATATTGGCTTGATGACTGAAGCCAGAGGGTGGGTTGTAGAGGGTTGTTTTTCAAACTGGAGGCCTGGGACCAGCAGTATGTCTCAGGGATCGGTGCTGGGTCCACTGTTATTTGTCATTTAAATTAATGATCTGGATGGGAATATAGGAGGCATGGTTAGTAAGTTTGCAGATGACAGTAAGATTGGTGGCATAGTGGACAGTGAAGAAAGTTATCTCCAATTGCAACAGGATATTGGTCAATTTCGTCAGTGGGCTGACAAATGGCAAATGGAGTTTAATTTAGATAAACGCGAAGTGATTCATTTTGGTAGATTGAACCAGGGCAGGACTTACTCAGTTAGTGGCAGGTTATTCGGGAGAGTTACAGAACAAAGAGATCTAGGGCTCCAGGTTCATAGCTCCGTGAAAGTGGAGTCACAGGTGGACAGAGTGGTGAAGAAGGCATTCGGCATGCTTGGTTTCATCGGTCAGAACATTGAATACAGGAGTTGGGACGTCTTGTTGAAGTTGTACAAGACATTGGTAAGGCCGCATTTGGAATATTGTGTGCAGTTCTGGTCACCCTATTATAGAAAGGATGTTATTAAACTAGAAAGAGTGCAGAAAAGCATTACTGGGATACTATAGGGACTTGATGGATTGAGTTATAAGGGGAGGCTGGATAGACTGGGACTTTTTTCTCTGGAGCGGAGGAGGCTGAGGGGTGATCTTATAGAGATCTATAAAATAATAAGGGGCTCAGACAAGGTAGATAGTCAATATCTTTTCCCAAAGGTAGGGGAGTCTAAAATTAGAGAGCACAGGTTTAAGCTGAGAGGGGAGAGATACAAAAGTGTCCAGAGGGGCAATGTTTTCACACAGAGGGTGGTGAGTGTCTGGAACAAGCTGCCAGAGGTAGTAGTAGAGGTGGGTACAATTTTGTCTTCTAAAAAGAATATAGACTATTACGTGGGTAAGATTTATAGAGAGGAATATGGGCCAAATGTGGGCAATTGGGATTAGCTTAGTGGTTAAAATTGGACAGGTTGGGCCAAAGGGCCTGTTTCCATGGGGTATGACCTCTATCCTGAACGTGCCTCCCCCCCACACACACTCATCCCCCACCCACACACCGACATCTCCCTGACACTCCCATCACGTAGAACCCATTTACCTGGGATGCAATCACAGATAAAGCATTCGTTGAAAGATAAATTTTGGCCTAAAAATAATGGAGAAAATAGGACCACTTTTCTTCCAGGGGACAGCGAAACATCATTTAACAGAGAGCAAAAAGCAAATATAGTCTTAGAATGACGGACATGCAGCAATCCATCAACAAAGAAATGCTTCAGGGAGTCAAATCAGTGTTTATTATCTGTGTGTCACTGAGTTAAATCAGTGTTTATTATCAGTGTGTCACTGAGTTAAATCAGTGTTTATTATCAGTGTGTCACTGAGTTAAATCAGTGTTTATTATCAGTGTGTCACTGAGTTAAATCAGTGTTTATTATCAGTGTGTCACTGAGTTAAATCAGTGTTTATTATCAGTGTGTCACTGAGTTAAATCAGTGTTTATTATCAGTGTGTCACTGAGTTAACTCAGAGTTTATTATCAGTGTGTCACTGAGTTAAATCAGTGTTTATTATCAGTGTGTCGCTGAGTTAAATCAGTGTTTATTATCAGTGTGTCACTGAGTTAAATCAGTGTTTATTATCAGTGTGTCACTGAGTTAAATCAGTGTTTATTATCAGTGTGTCACTGAGTTAACTCAGTGTTTATTATCAGTGTGTCGCTGAGTTAAATCAGTGTTTATTATCAGTGTGTCACTGAGTTAACTCAGTGTTTATTATCAGTGTGTCACTGAGTTAAATCAGTGTTTATTATCAGTGTGTCACTGAGTTAAATCAGTGTTTATTATCAGTGTGTCACTGAGTTAAATCAGTGTTTATTATCAGTGTGTCACTGAGTTAAATCAGTGTTTATTATCAGTGTGTCACTGAGTTAAATCAGTGTTTATTATCAGTGTGTCACTGAGTTAAATCAGTGTTTATTATCAGTGTGTCACTGAGTTAAATCAGTGTTTATTATCAGTGTGTCACTGAGTTAAATCAGTGTTTATTATCAGTGTGTCACTGAGTTAAATCAGTGTTTATTATCAGTGTGTCACTGAGTTAAATCAGTGTTTATTATCAGTGTGTCACTGAGTTAAATCAGTGTTTATTATCAGTGTGTCACTGAGTTAAATCAGTGTTTATTATCAGTGTGTCACTGAGTTAAATCAGTGTTTATTATCAGTGTGTCACTGAGTTAAATCAGTGTTTATTATCAGTGTGTCACTGAGTTAAATCAGTGTTTATTATCAGTGTGTCACTGAGTTAAATCAGTGTTTATTATCAGTGTGTCACTGAGTTAAATCAGTGTTTATTATCAGTGTGTCACTGAGTTAACTCA